>JAGDQP010033317.1:1211-13843 GCA_022664845.1 Lepisma saccharinum
ATGAATTTCGATGTACTGCGGCTATACGAACATGAAAACAAAAATGCAGAAAGGAACAAAAGAGAGCATTTATTCATAAGTACCATGAATAAGAGGAAACAAAAAAAAATGGCGTTGGTGGTAATTGAACCTGATACCTCCCGGCCAGCGTTGTACCCCCTAGACTAGCGGGGCAACTGCGAGAGAATGCTTTGGAAAGGGCTCTTTCGTCGCATCCGCTACTTCAGACCAAAGTTCAAATTTCTTTCTGCATATATCTTACTCGTGTTCTCTTTTGGTAGATCTTTGTCATTGAGAAAAGTTATCAAATCTTCTGTTGTCATAATAATAATAACCACCGGCAGTACAAACCGATAGGTCCTGAGCCTGCTCCAACGCCATCTGTCCGCGCTTGGTGGAACTGCTTCCACCTCGATGATAGAAGAGTGGTCGGTCTTGCGCATCACCTAGCCACGAACAGGCGTATTAGGGGCTTTCTAGACCGAGTGGCCGTCCATGTCTTTATTCACGTGACTCCCCAGTTTTCCTCACGACGCTGGGTGGACGCCGAAAAGTGGAACTCCAGATAGGAATTGAACTCGGGACCACGTGGACATGAGTCCAACGGTCTAACCACTAGACTATGAAGCTCCAAGATTCTCCTGTTGTTATATTTTACTAAATGCGATTAACTTCGTCTTTCGATAACATTCGCGGTGACAATTTGCGGAAAACAAAGTTTTCCATT
The DNA here is from genome assembly GCA_022664845.1 of Lepisma saccharinum. Taxonomy (NCBI): domain Eukaryota; kingdom Metazoa; phylum Arthropoda; class Insecta; order Zygentoma; family Lepismatidae; genus Lepisma; species Lepisma saccharinum. The sequence continues at coordinate 1,939 of JAGDQP010033317.1, forward strand.
ACGAACCACTCTAAAAAAAAGGTCAGAAATCGCTCTCTCAGGTTTGAAGTATGAATTACATCTGTAAAGCCGTGGAATCCAATCTCAATACACTTTCTATCCAAGCCAAGAACTTTTCATTGAAAACCACTCTTTTCGATTGAAATTCAATATTTTTCGATGAAATCACTTTCTCATCGAAAAAAAAGGAGTGAAAGTTTCCGTTCTTCTAATTTAGTATGTATGGTAGTAATTTTACCTAAAATTTGTGGAAACACTTATGTGACGTGTTTTAGAAACAGACTTCTGTAGGTAACCATGACAACGAATTTGAATATATTTTTTTATGATCTTTTGGCATCTTTGGCTCAGGCCGCCGCCATAGAGTAATTACAGGATGGAGAAGGTATCGGTCAGGACCTTTCTTAAGGTACCATCCCACCATTTGCCTGGTGAAATTGAGGGGAAACTATGCCAACGACATTCGTCTGACGTCACATTTAACTACCACATGGTTAAAGGTAAAACGAATGATAAAATCAAAAGTTTAAAATCTTGTGTTTGTTGTTCCGATGTTTCTTAATCATCCTCACCAGACCTAAAAAAGAATATTGTTATCAGATTAAGATAATAATCCTTATGGCATTGCCTTTCGGAGAAAGAACATTCGTCTTCTTCTTAGACACTTCGTCCTTTCCTTCTGCTTTGAATAAAGTATGTAAGACTTCTACGTTTCCTATTCTAAAGGAGAACAATATGTATTGATCCCTCTGACTCTGATCTCCTCACTAAACAAGCAGGGCGTTCTATAAGTTATTCCCTTGCATAATCTTCAGGTCATCTTGCACCATGTCCTCAATTTAAAGTGTTTTCATTCCATATTAAACTGGTAGACTTCCCTGACTGCATGTGTTGTGTATTTGTGAAGGAGAGAAAGACTAGCACAAGTAGTGTGATGCTAGAGCATGATCTTAACACTTTTCTTCTTCGCCGCTTTGCATATTAAAAACAGAAAATCCAGTGTTTCTCTCTTTTCACTCTTTACCTTCTTTCCTTTTCATTCTTGTTGATGACCTCATAAGATTTATTGCAACATATTGCATGGTATCAGATAAACTATTCTGGCACAGTTTTATTTTTACATTTCATCTGAAGAAATTCATGTTTGCAAGACTCATCTTCTTTAACAGATGTTAAATATATTTCTCTCGATCACATTCACTACAACTCTCAAGAAAACTGCCTTCTTATTCTGAAGACTTTAAGGAAGCTTCCAAAAATAGGCTGAACATTTCTCTGTAGCCAGAATTAGGGAATTTTCGTTTTCGTTAGCTATGTTACGATATCGAAGCACTGGCTAAAAATCCTTAACGGGCAGAAATCTTTCAACATTTTTAAAAGTATCTTTTCCAACTAATAAATCATTTGAGGTTTTTGTTTCAATAAGACTGGAATGTATATTTGCAAAATAGTTGGTAGAAACACTTAAATCCTATCCTCGATTGCCAAGTTGTTATAATCTAAAAACAGGGGTTGGATCTAAAATTCAGCCGTCAAAGGTGTAGATCACGTTAGGTTAGACGTAGTAAGTTAGAAAACTGTAGCAACTCATAACCACATTAACACAGGCATCAGATGAAAGTTCAGACATAATTAACGTTATGCTAGAGCAAACCGTACACTGAAAAAAAAAAGCTGTGTTAATTCAACATTTTTCGGTATCCACAGACGACCAACACTTTTTTGTGTTAAATCAACACCATTTGTTGAGTGATTTCATTGATTCAACACTATCATAGTGCTAGTATGGCATCCTCATTTATGTTAAATCAACACTGGCAACACATCCATTGTGTTGATTGAACATAAAAAGTGGTGGTCGCCCTAGGCCCCGAAAATTGTTGAATTAACACAGCCATTTTTTTAATATATATATATATCCGAGCAATACCACAGAAAATACTATTAGTAAAACATGTTAAACATAGCTGGCACTAAACCATCACCACAAAATAGGCAGACACAAAACATTCATTGAGATTACATATGAAATGTGTCTTAAATCCAATAACTTCATTCACAAAACAAACTGAATAACTTTTAAAGCGATATAGTCCATAATGGCGGTATACAATAGCCATTTATTATACTCCGTAATGATAATGATGCTAATTTAACACAGAGTTTGCATTCAACAAACAAAATAAAAACAAAGTCCGACAATCTCATAAGCATATATTTCTTTCTGCTCAGATTTGACAGGTACGACGTCCTAAGAACGATACATCCAGTTTAAAGTGTATTCTACACTAGGGATGGCCACTTCCTGAAAAATAGTTTTTCCGTTTCCGGGAAATAACCTTTTCCATTTTCCGTTTTTTTTTTTCGGAAAATGTACCATTCCTATTCTACACAACTTCAATATGTCCGCGCTGAGAGTCGAATAAGTAATCCTTTGATTACTCTTGTGTTAAAAATGATATTCTTTTTTTAAAAAAATGGGAAAAAAACAAAATACTACTACTACTACTAATAATAATAAATTAAACACCGAACTACAGTATTATACTTGCTGGTTCATGAATAAAAAAAATCTAAAAAGAAAATAACACTCTTCTCCCCTCTCCCTTTTCTGTGTTTCAGGTAACAAATAAAATACATCACCGTCAACACACGCTTACATATGTTTTGCAAAGAAACTACTTAGAATTTCATATGTTTGCATAGCTTTTCGACCTCCCCCATGTGTGCCTACTCTTTCAATTACGAAAGGTCACCTATCAAGTATAGCACGCACAATTCACGTCAGGCAATGGAAGACAAAGCGAGCCTTCACAAGAGAAGCTTCGTTAAGCTACTCACGACTAACAGAAGAAGGAGCCAAAACTGAGCGATGAAAAAAATGGGAAGGTGAGTTTCGATGTCATCTTGTGTAAACATATAAGAAATATCATCAACAGACAATATGATTGAATTTCTAGAAACTATGAATACATCATCATATAAATGAAGAAACCTTTTTCTTTTCGTACTGCTAAGATGAAAAAACTTGTTAAACTGTTGACGAACCGTAGCATATAAAGGGTGTGAAGGAGGGAAGGATCTACCTACCTTCCCTACTCCCACCGAACGGCCGTAGCTCAGTTAGTGTATACTCTCCTTGAGTTAGTAGAGCGTTGGCTTAGCAATCGCAAGGTCCTGGGAACGATGCCAAAGGCCGCCGATCCTGACTGAGGTTTTTCCACGGGATTTCCTCAGTCCCATCAAACAAATGAGGGATGGTACCTACAAACTAGGTCCTAGCCGACCAACCTGGCCGACTACTTTCCAACATTCTTACGCACTACCGCCTGAGCCACGGCTACCTATTATTATTATTGTCTTTACTGGGCAACACATTAATGTAAAATAAATAAAACGCCAGTCAAGATTCAGTTTCACATAAAAAACAAATACAAATTTCTTTATTGTGTAGACTTCTGGTGGCTCCAAAGATTTTGGGAGACTCTCTTGTCTTTGCATGCGCCGTGACCCACCACTACAGTTTCGTAAAAGTTAAAGTTAGTTTATCTCTGCCTATCCTCCATTAAATCACTAGCCTAAACTCTTGAAATGGAAGAAACTAAGCAGAAAAAGATCTGCCACGATCGGATATTTCAAGATCACTGAACGAAAATCTCAAATCAGTTTCTCTCTATCTGCTTTCATTGAGGCACCAACAGGGTTTCCGCCAGGATTTTTAATTTGGGGGCTGTCAGTGAAGTTTTGTACGGTTTCTATCGAATGTTCACAGCAAAAATTTTAAAGTTGGGAGGTGTTGTCGAGACTTTGGGGGTAAACACCCCCACACAGGGGGTCTGGCGGAATCACTAGGTACCAGCCTATGTTACAGACAGACGGACAAGACAAAATTAAAAAGGACAAAATTTCTTTCGTGACCCACAAAAAACACTGACCTGCCCCCGGCGTGCTCTTAAATTTTCCCCAGCCTCAGACCAATTATACTCTTGTGAAATAGCAGTTATACGTACGAACCACAACAAAATAATCAATTAAAGGCATAGCCCCACAAACTCCACAATTCGACCTATGAATTTAAATATTAAGATTTCTTTTAGCCCTAATCATTTCCTGATTTTTATACAGTGTTCACTGGAATCATTCTTCTTATAAATACACACACAAATGTACATATCACTGACTAGTCTCTGCAGTAACAAATAAATATATTTGAGCTTTTTTTATTCGCTCTCTCTTTCTCTCTCTTTTATCGTTCTTGAAGCTGTTATATTGGCTTCTTCTTCATCTTCTGTATCCGTCTTCTCGTGTTCTACGAGTCTCACCGATGCAGCCAAGCGTAAAAAGCGAAGTGTGCTCTTCATGTGACAATGTACAAACGAGATTGTTGAATCCATCGCCACACGCACACCCATTATCGAGTAAATCCTCTCTCTCTCACACTCTAGCACCGTTGATGATGACACACCCGTTCTTCCCCCCTCCCCTCACACATAAACATTTACACATATGAGCTTTTACAGCCTTTAGCCCCTGCTGCTTGATTCTTCGACATCCCAGCAGGTTTTGAGAACATATTGTTACCAAGAGAAATAATCACACAAGGAAGATGAGAGGAGAAACTTCTATTTTCCTTCCTTTGGAATGGAACGTTGTCCTTCTTCACCACCAACAACCAAAGAGAGCCATAAAGAGAAGAGAAAGGTCAAAGGATGATGAAAGAGGAAGAAGGTCTTTGACCTGAAAATGTCCAGCACATGTTAATAGTCAACAATGGTATTTAGTTATCAGAAACAGACGTGTAAATAAATAAATAAACCAGAAATTACATTTTAAAAATCAATGTTTCATGTCTTTGTCTTACATGGATGTTCGATTTCTTCAAACCTTAGCTAATGCTCACGTCTTTGCTGGCCATCATCCTCACATTTCAACTGAGCCCTCACTCTCACTGCGGAAGGTGGTTCTCACCCTTACAGTGCATCTTGGTTCTCATCTTCACCTACCCTCACCCTCATGTCGTGAGGATGAGGGTATGTTTTATTAAATTTTGTTTAAGGTCTTTAGGAAACTTTGGTTCAGGCTGAAATGATGATGACGGGAGAACTGGTGGAATGAAAAAAGTAGGAGGAAACGAAAAAATCCCAAGAAAACCCAAGCACGATATTTGTCCACCACAAAGTCCACATGAAGCGAACAGGATCGAACCGAGGGCCCCACGTATCAGAAGTGAGCGCTCTACCACTAACCCACCGCAGGTATATTACCGAGTAGTCGTAGCTAAGTTGTTAGATCTTGGCTTAGCAATTGGGAGCTCCTGGAATGATCCCAGTGGACGCCCATCCTGACTAAGCTTTTCCTAGAATTTTTTCTCAATCATACCAGGCAAATGTCAGGATGGTGCCTACAAACTAGGCCCTGGCCGACTACCCACCAACATCCTTTTCCTCACCTTATCAGGGCCTGAGCCTGAGATGCCTAAAGGCAATAAATAAAATTGAAATGATGGTATGTTAATGCTTGATCAGCTTTCATCAGCGGCTTAGTATTCCACGACGGTATATGTCTTCTTTCCTAAGGGAGAGCAAGAAGTGCCAGAACTTGAATAAAAAGTGCAGGAGCTTGAATAAAGTGCCAGAACTTGAATAAAAAGTGTAATGAAATCTTCAGATGAAAATAATAATGAGAGACACGTATTAGTAACTGTGGAAAAAATAAACTAGTCCAAGAAAGGAAAACAATATCACTTACAGATACTGTTTGGTTCTTTCTTAATCTTTTCTCTCTACTTCTACTGATGTGTTAAGAGGGCTCCTCGCTCCAACCCCCATTTAAAGCATTTTTTTAAATATTTCAAAAACTAAGAGTACTATCAAAAATCTAAGTTAATAGCACACTAGAATTTACAGATTACTATGAAATATAATTGACATCGATCTCGAGATACTGTCCATTGATGAGTGACGCGTTTTCAAATATAATGACGCCATTATTAAATTGAAGTCTCAGCACTCATCAATGGATGATTTCGAGATCGATGTCCATTGTATTTCATAATAATCTGTAAGTTCTAGTGCGCTATGAACGTACATTTTTGATAGTACTCTTAGTTTTTTTTTAAAATTGAAAAATGTTAAAGGGGGGGGGGGAGCGAGGAGCCCTCTTAACGAGGAAACTTTCTGCACCGTTCCATCTTCTGATTAATCTTTTAATTCCTTACGCAACATTTCCAAACGTAGAGAAGAATAAAAATGATGAGAGCGGCAGCATCCTATCTTTACTTAAAACAAGTGTCTATTTCTAGGTAGTCCTATCTTTAGTTACGAGGATAACGTATCTTTATTCATTGCTAGCCACTCCTTGTGCGGTGGCAAATAAGACCATCGCACCCTTACTTGTAGGCCACCCAAACTACATCGATATCATGTTGGTTGCATAAGGAGGAGGTGGTGCATGACGATGATGTGATTTTGCCCGAAGGCAGGCCCTTGGGCAACATGAATCGATGATCGGATGGAGATCACAACCTAGGGACCGAGCCTTCAGTTTAACGTGGACTTCGAACCACTTGTGACCCCACCGGAAATCGAACCCGGGACTCCTTGATTACGAAGCAGCGAGCGTTACCACTCATGTACAGAAAATGTGTTTAAAATCAATGTAATTGTGGGTAAAAATATCTATTCCGGGTTAAAATTTTCGAACCACACATAGCATATTAACTTTTTCTGGTCAAAGTACATAGTATTGAAAGTATGGCGCATATAGGTAGAAAACTTTGAATTTGTAAAAAAAAAAAAGAAAGAAAAAAAAACTTTATTTTGGATGGGCCATTTTTAGTAGCTTTGACTTCGGCCCGTCACGATTATGAATGCGATGCAAGTTAAAATTCACATCCATGCCCCAGCCAGGATTCGAACCCGGGACCTTCGAGTCGCTGGCTTAGCGCCCCAACCCACACGGCTACCAGGTCAGTTCTATGGATATGTATATCAAAAATACACACAGACGGACAGATAGAAACGAACTCAGACGCCGTGGTCCAGGCGGAAACGTCGCGGATTACGGACAGGTGGGTAGACAATGGGTAGGTACGCGGCTTCAAACCCTGAGGAAGACCATCCTGACCGGGGGTTTCCACGTTTTTCTTCACCCTCACCAGACGAATTCTGCGATGGTACCGACCATACTTTCCCCCATTCCGTACCTACCACATCCTGGCCTGAGCCAAAGATTCCAGAAGGCCATAAATAAATTCAATTTCAAACAGATAGAACTGACATACAAACAGATTTTAGCTCTATTTTAAACATCTACGCAGTTTTTCAGACACATCACTACGCTCCATCAGTATTCAGCCTCATGAGGGATGCCCATGAAAACTCACCTCACGCAAGTTATGTGAGAGTAAGGGTAAGGCCCAAGATGCAACGGAGGGTGAGTAAGTGTGAGGACGAAATGAAGACGTGATATTGAATGACAAAGAGGTCAAACACAAGAGCCGAAGATTTAGGTAAACAAACACCTACGCTAAAGACACTTCACATTAAAATTTGTAACGATATCTACGTCTCAGTCCGGAATAAACCCGCAACCGCCTGGCTTATGAACCGAACATATTACTATCTCAGAACTCGGTAAATGTTACGGTAAAGAAGTTAAGCCAAGAGTACAAGCTGAACACGAAAATTAATACGAGTTTCTATCCCATAACCTCCGATTACTAAGAGACCACAATCCTCCCGGATATAACATTTGAAACTTCAAATTTGTGGGCTTTACGGTGTCCACTTGTTCCTCTTTAACATAACTCTTCCTCGTGCAGAAGGGTGGAGAAAGGTTATGGCTTTAGCCTAGGTACCATCCAGACATTCATTCGAGAGAAGTTGAAGAAAGCACTGAAAGAACTTCGATCATAACGCTGATTCACAGTCTGCAACCCTACCCAATAGACGGAATTTTCCGGAATAGAAATCAGGATTCCGGGATCAGAATTCTGGAATTTCGAGAGCAGGAATTCCGAAACGTCGGAATTTCGAAAGTCAGAATTTCGGAACGTTGGAATTTCGGAATATTCCAGAATCGAAGAAATTCGGAATTCCGAAATCGACTTCGCGCTATCAAATACTCACTCTAGACGTCTTATTTGTAATGAAGATAGAAAAAATACGAACAAGTACGTCGAATATACTGCCTTCAATGATTACTGTATATACTTTTCTTTCTCTCTCTTTGTTGTGTGATTGTGTCCAACTGGACACGCACGGAAGACAGAAGAGGAATTGAAAAGGGATAAAGATGAATGATACAGGAGGAATGTATATTTGAATCGAATCCAGGAGGGGCCAATGACACAACAGACACGGAAGTTCTCTCTTGAAGGTGATACCACGTTCTCTACAGCTGATTCTCCTTCACCTGAAGTGTTCTCTTTGGGGCTAAAGGTCACGGAATACAAGAAACTTATCTTAAAACAGTGACACCATCACATCCACAATCTATGTTGTAAAAATATTTTAAGCTTGTTGGTATAAAAGTTCCAAACATGAGAGACATTAATATGTAGATCTATATACATAATTTGCTGTTGGTGTACTGTAATCCAATGTTCGATTCTTCATGTTTTATCTCTTTCCTTATTTTCAGCCTTGGACAAGAAATCACGCTGAGCGACAACTCGTTGAAGTAATTTATATCCTCTTTTTTTAAAGTTTTTTATGCCTCTCTTTTTCAGGTTTCATGTTCAACCCCTTTATGCCTCTTCTGTGAAAGTACATACCATAAATAATGAACAAAGAAAATGATATCTACCCAACCCCAGTGGTTAACATCGCATACTTCAAGTCTGTAATGGGGCACACCGAGGCTCTACGGGAGAATCCCGTGGGCCTCGAGCACACCTTACATGCGAATGGTGAGATGATACTTCAACTAAAGCCCTGGTCGTTATACCTTAGATGTGACGGGCTTGGGCCAAAGACGAGGCTCATACATGAAAATATGGTAGCCCGGTGCTATTTCGGTCAAAGGGTTATATCGCTTAGAAGAAGAAAAATAAGCCAAGCCACTGTCAAGCTTTGGGAGCCATTCTCGACTACATTGACCGTTAGGGTACACCTCGCGATGAATGATGATAGAGCTGCCCTCCTTCTGATTGATATAGCTCCGGGTTAATAATAATAATAATAATAATAAATGAGAAACTATAAATATGCTCAGGATTGAATTGAATGCTTATGCCTTGAGGGACCTTTGGCTTAGGCCGCGATAGGGTAGGAGTAATAATAGAGAAGGTGGCGGCTAGGGCCTTACTTAAAGAGACATCCCTCACTAGCCTGGTGAAACCGAGGGAAACCCTGGAAAACCTCAATCAGAATGGTGGGTCATGGGGTTCGAACCCACGTGCTTACATATTGCTGATCCAAATCCGTTACATTATAACCAGGAGGGCTGCGTATATGCTCAGGAGAAACCCGTCACTATCAGCTGATGATAACTGAAAGAAAGTGACAGCACTTTCATTACCTCTATACAAGGCGCTTCCAGGACTTACGTGTGTTTGGTCTCACAAGTGTTTGTGTTTCAAATTACACCGGCTAAGTGACTGACATGACTAATCTCTTTTCTACACTAATTGACAATATTAATTTAATAATAATGAGATACTTAAAACAAATTTGTAACGTAGGCAATATTAATCGATCACAGGAGAATAAATTTTCATGACATAATTGCGAGAAAATTTGTTTTTTTTTTCTTTTGTCTTATTGGGCCGGAAACTGCGCCCTTGAATGAAGTATTGGGTGTGTCAGGAAGAAACTGCTCTGTTTTGAAATCAAGTCCAACTACAAGTAATGTCTTATACGATAACCCACACACTGTGCATTCTCTCTCTCTCTCTCTCTCTCTGAGTGTATATATATATATATATATATATATATGTGTGTGTGTGTGTGTGTGTGTGTGTGTGTGTGTGTGTGTGTGTGTGTGTGTGTGTGTGTGATGAAGCAATTATGTTACAGTGCAGTTTTTACGAGCAAAAAAAAAAGATATCCTCCAAACGTCTGTTGAATACAAAATAAGCGTCGCCGTTAGGCCTTGATCGCAAGACCCCCTGGTGCGAAAGAAGCAAGTTCTTCCTAACGATAAATTGTTTCATTGTCTTTTCCATCGTCCATTATCATTTGGTTATCAAGGAAATCATAACCTTGCTTTACTACAATAGACGTCTGCAACTTCGGGTATTCAATCTGTAAAATGCTGATCGTCTATAGGTTTCTTCAGTTCGTATAGTAATTTGAATTTTCTGAACTCCGTCTTCCTTCACTCCGGTCATAAAATGTAACAAGATGGGATTCTTCACTTCCAAAGGCGATGTTCTCCAACTCCTAGTAGTACCCCTCCCCATGCACAAAAAAAAGTAAAAGTTTTATTGATAATCTTTTAGGAACGACTTTTGGGAGTGACAGACTAATTTGTTTTATACAGCTATTGTAAATTTCATGTTATGGAACTGCAATAATTGCGTTTGTTTTTAGTGGCGGTTCGTGACATATATTTTTAGGTGAAGTACTACCAAAATCCATTACCACATTCTTACTTTCCTTGTTCACATTATCCTGGGATTTCTGGGCTTAGACAGGATACTGATAATGACACTATCATATCTTAGATGATGTTGACTGGCACAATTAATACTTATTAATGCCTGTTCAGTTAATGTATATCAAAATAATAAGTGAAGCGCAACTTCACCAACTTCAGCTGAAGAGCCGCCACTGTTGCCCTTATTCACTACTTTGGCCCTAAAGGAATTGAACTTATATGGGATGAAGAAGCAGATATGGCTTAAGCCTGTGAGAAGTATGAGGGTTGACGTTCCTCTGAGAGCACTGTTTCTGGCAAACTGATAAGGGAAGTATTAGCCACGTTCTTATTCTACGTATCTTCCCTGCCTTCGCCTGGTGATGATAAAAGAATTCAGTGAAGAGGATTTGTCTATGCTTATTCTATTAAACCAATTTAATTCCTTCGCAGTGAAATTCTTACGTTGAAACCCTGTCTATCCTCCATTCCTTCAACCTTAAACATCCCTCAAATAGATGTATTTGGTAATACTTCGATTATGATTTACTGGGCCAACCAAGGTTACGTCATTACTTGTCGAGATATGTTATCTGTGATAATGGCGCCGTAACTTGAGCGCCTCTCTGAAACTAGGCAGATTTCGGAATGTCTTCAAAAGAACTTTTTTTCTTGGTTTGATGCAAATAATCACCTCCAGAACTTTGTCCCATTATTTCACGGACACACTGTATAATGATGTTGAAAACATCTTTTAAAAAATTCTTATGCTTGTAGTTTACCAGGAATGGATTTTCGCCATTTTGTCGCTAACGGAAACTTTAATATGCATCTCGAAAGCTAAAATAGTTAGGCACTTGAAAGAAAAACTATTTCGGCAGCTCCAAATGGACTTATTAACAAGTTATTACTATTTTTCTAAGGTAATTCGTTCATGCTGAAAATAATTACTAAAATTATTCGATAAATTAAAAAAGAAGCCATACCCTTTATATGAAGTCACGACTTTTATATGGCTTCAAATTTTTATTATGTATTGATATACCACCAGAAAATCTGTGCTCCAAAAAATTCTTTAAAAAATCACTATTTTTTTTTTTAAATATAGTAGCTTATTGAAAATTGTTGTATCTAAGTTTACAAATCCCAGATGGGTTACCTGGAAAAGTTCTAAAACTTCGTGTCTTGAAACCTTTAAACATGCCAAGCTGGTATTTTAAAAAAATAACTTTTGGATTTTACTAACTGAGTCACAGCAATGGTGCATGCAAACATGGCCGCTTCTTGAAAGCTACCAACAGACCCTACATTCAAATCTCGATTG
>JAGDQP010033318.1:0-20743 GCA_022664845.1 Lepisma saccharinum
TAACTGTTTCCCTTATTGACATGTACTGTGAAGTGATACATATAGAAACGAGTAACGCATTGCCACTGTACTCAACTGAAGATTTATATTACATGAGATAAAGTATTTTTGATTATTTGAATTGAATTTTGTACTACATGAGATTGGGTTTTCTCGAGATGGTTATGTGTAAGCAGCACACGATCTCGTATTGTTTACAAGATAATATTTGCTGTGGTCTGATTGATGCGATTTGAGTACGTGATGTATATATGAACTTAACAGAATAAGAAGCAAATCGTACTTATTACAATTTTGTTTCCAAATCGTACTTATTACAATTTTGTTTCTCCTTGAAAAAGTAATGTCTCTGGGTTGATGTCGACAAGTGAGAGCGTCAACATTGATCAGTGGGGTCATTACAAGTTGCTATTAAGATCAACCGTAAAATTCTATTTCAAAGAAAGAAGCAGTAGTTTGTATTAACCTCACGCGTAGGTCTAACCCCCAACCAAATAAAATAAATTATTTTTTCAGCAGTTCTAAAATAATTTGGTTGGCGTATTTAGTACTTTTATTTGGTCCCTCCGCACACACACTAAATGTAAGTTATCATGATTAAATTGGTTTAGTCAGACAAACGAAAATATTTAGTTTGCAAAGTTTTATTAAATATTTAGTAGCGTTCACCAAATGAATGAATGTTGGCCAAATAGTTATTTGTTTATCTAAATCATGTACCTCTGACAAACTGGGAAAGATTAGTCATTAGTACCTGTAGGAGTTTTGGTCTTTTTGACCAAACATTTGGTTCGATCAGAAAACAATTAACTGGCGACCGAACGTTTGGTTCATGCCCGTTTGTAATCACTGAAAAAACTGAACTGTTTCCTCTCTACAACTAGAATGGTCTACGAACTAATTGGTGAACAAACGAAACTGCATTGCGCGATAGCCCGAAGGGATCTTGGCCTGCCAGAAGGGTTTTAGTTCAATGTGGTGCTACGACCGACGTCAGTTCCATATCTCAGGTTTTTTTTTACTACAGCCGCAATTTTACCTAAGTAGATTTCCAATTGACCTCATGTTCCTCTGTTGACAAAGTTCATTTTTATGCACATGTTTACATGTTTAAATGCCGCCGGGGTTCATTGAACGGAGTGGCTCGGAGTTCACCTTGCCAAATATATTCTGTCAATTAAATTCTCATCTGCTCGTTTAAGATGTTAAGGAGCTGGATCTACTCCGAAGTTGAGTGGACCCACTAGCCATCGAACCCAAGTCCGCTTACACTGAAAGTAATAGGTTCAACCACGCATCTACAGGGATGCTCAACTCTTTATGCCACTATGATTTCTTGTACTGTCAAGAATTTGACGAACGTGCTCAGTTTTGCCTAACTAGTTGAGGAATATTTATTTCCATAATTTCTAGATTAGCAATTAATTTTTCCCAAGTTAGTAAAAAGTTTTCCGAATTTAGACATTTAGCAATTCGCCAAAATGATATTAAATATTCTAGAGCATATACTCCAGTAAGTTCGGGTTTCATTTATGTCATCGGAAATATTTTTCAACAGTGTAGAGGTTGATAAGAAGAAATAAAAGTGCACTGCCGAATTGGTTAGAGAATGGCGATTACGATGTGTATCACTAATTGCCATGCTGCAGAGAAATTCGATGAACATTAGAGACATCCCTGAATAAAATTGTAATTCTTTAACTTGATATAATGTGTTGTTCCTTTGTTTCCAATCCCGTATCGGCAGAAGTCGTCTAAACCGATACAAACTTTTAGAAATGCCGACAAACATGTGAATTTGTCTTCTGTATGTAAAGCAGTTTCGAAAAGACAGCATAATACTCTTAATAAAAATATCACAGTTCATAAAATTGTAACGTGTCCAACTGAGGATACATTTGAGAAATAGTATTTTATGCACTGAAACAATAGCTTGTTTCAACTACGAAGTACAGTCAAAAAATTCCGAAAAATTGTGTGTGAATGTCAGCAGCAGCAGCAGAGTAAAGGATGTTAGCGAGAGAAGTTTCGAGCTTACACTCATGCCTTCCAACTGAATTGAGACTTGCCGTGATGAAGAAACGTACAAGAAGTGAATGGGAAGCAACTGTCGTATCCCCACAGCAGTAGAAGTGTACAAGATGTGAATATTTCCGAAGTGAAGTGTAGACATTGAGTTGAACTGTAGACGTGACAACAGCTGAAGAGAAGTGCTGTTGTTGTTGTTGTTGCCAATAAATCTTGAATCGCGGTAAATGATCGATGAAGGTACAGTGTGGCCAGAAAGAGTGGAAGATCTCTCCGTTGGTGCGTAGATTGATCACGACTGTACATTTGTTTAACGGGTGTGACGGGAAAGTGCTGTTCTAAGAGAGCTTGATAGATATCTTCAGTAGAAGTGTCAATAGGCAGCTTTCGTATGACAACCTTGTATGGCCGGTCCTTTTTAGGGACGTCGGTAGTAAACTGGACTTTCGTTTGACGACGGTAAGTCTTGAGCTTCTCAAAATCAGCTTGAGAGGAGGAATGTCATAAGCTGTGAATCATATAAGTAGTACTGTTAGAACAGCCTGAAGGCGAGGGGTGCATGTTCGATCGAACAGCGTGCAGGCAGGCCCGCGCATGCGTGGTCTTTACAACGAATGAGGCAGTAGGAAAGAGTACGCCGATAACGGCAGGCGTATTTTCACAGTTTCACGATATTCAATGTTAAAAACATCGTCGCCATCAACATGTCACAGTCGGAAAAACAGTAAATTCTGTGTTAAATTGACAAGACAGCAGCAGGGATAGTTCGCAAGATCACAAGTGTATCATACGGAATGCATGTCACAAGCACACATATAAGACTAATATCGACGATTCAAACAGCGACGAATATCTTTGGAGGATGACAAGCATGTGGGTAGATCTGTAACGGCACAAAGAGATTATATCATTTATGGTGCGCAAGCACCATACTTTGAGCACCTGGCAAAACAAGTTGAAATTTCTCGGAACTTTTTGACTGTACTTCGTATTATGTATGAAGGAACACACTGTAGCAGCTCTGTTCTTATGAAACTTAAGTGACTCTGGTTTATTAGCATTTAAATTTACTAATTTTTAAATATGGAAATTCTCCCAAACCGAATGGATTTTGAATAATGTGTCGCACTCGAACACCCCTCCTTGGGTTCGTCTCCTGATGGTAATAGCTATAACAGCAAATTGTACTTCATAACAAACATCAGAATAACAAGCTTGGACATTAAGCATCCACGATTTCGGTAAACAATTTAAGACAAGATGATAGTATATTTGTTTAAAAATATACATGGATAACAAAAACAAAATAAAATAATAGGGAAGGGGGGCGCATTACACAATAGGATTTCTTTCTACTTAAACATTTCACACACAAACGCACCATATATATGTACCTAAAAGATTTATTGCTAAATAAAAGACCTTTTGTCCGACTGTGTTTTATTTTCTGTAGGTGACTGGGAAGAAAGACAAATAGGAATTAGACCTAAGTAAATTCCAGACGTTAAAAATTTCCATAATGGGGAGCGGGAGACAGAGAGTAGCGGGGAAGAGCAGAGGGAACCATTACGTCATCCTAGCTGGAAAAAGGTAGGCAATACATACACACAACACGCACCCAGAATGCACCGCGTGCCAAGGTTAAGGGCATTGAACCACTAAGCGGAAAATCGCCTTTTTTATTATAAAGTTTGTTTTGAATTTCGGTCTAGCATTACGAGAAAATGAAGGTGGGAGACAGAGGAGGAAGAAATGAGACAACTGTCATAAGCAGAAACGGTTAAGAACTTCCTCTTCAGGGGAATCCTAAAGGTTATCTTTTGCGTTTCATGAGGTGAATAAAATAAGTAACTATTCTCAGTTTTTTTTTGTGTATTCTTGTTTTTAATAGATACAGTATATAAAAGATAAACGTTTTGCTGTAACGTTCAAATACGGTGTCCACAGGATATGGTTACTGGTTATCCGCAGTAAAACACTGGAACAGTATGTAGTATAGATTGGGTATAGTAAGTAATCTATGATACTAACTATAGGGTACTCAAATTAAAATTGTAATTTGATACGTACAGAAAAAATTCAAAGAAGAGGCCGATATGGATCACATCAGTATTCAGTGTAAATTATTTCCTTTGCAATTGTTATTCCGAATAAAAAAAGAACTAAAGAAGTATTTCTGGCAGCATCCATAGCCATTCTCAAACAGATTCGACTACGTTTTTCCATACGGAACTATCTTGCTTTCTCCTTCCTTCAATGGCCCAGAGAACTGGAAGTTGGTGGGGTTAGATCTAGACAGTAAGTTGGTTGTAACGGAAAAGTTCAATTTTTGAACTGTCACCATCGTGTGAGCATCTTCAACTTCCATCCACTATTAGCAGTTAATCTATTTAATTATCTACCTTTCTTGATATTAGTATCCCCTGGAGCTCACTAAATTGTCCACTTCCAGTCCATACAATTCTGGAAAATTCAAACAAGGAAATTAGCTTGTTTCTGGTGGACTTTGTGGCTGTTGCTGTGGTTCGGGCTATTGGGTTGCGGTGTGAGTCCGGTTCGAAAATGTCAAACTACATAATAATTTCTCATATTATTATTACAATAGAAACATAGGACGAAAGTAGCTCAAAGGAGCTAGAAGTCCAGCTGGAGGCCCTGCGGGCCCAGCAAATTACTTCCTTCCTACCTTTTTGCATGGTCTTAAATTACTTTTCTTCAAATGGACGGGTACCTCGCCATCTTGTCATCAATTTTTCGAATCGCTTTCTGTTTCTTGTTCTCAATGTGAAACCAAATTCGTTCCTTGATTTTGACCCTGACCATTCTGTGTAAATTTTGTAATGAGATTCTAACTTAGAAGGGAAGAAATACAGTTTCAGCTGGGGTACAACGATATGAAATTGTCAACACGTTTAGGGTGTGAGGCAGACGTCCGTTTTATAGAATTGTGGAACCTGTCGCGTTCAATAAACATAATTTAATTTTACAATGAATGCGTACGAACTGGATTAAATTGGATTGTATTTATGATCTTTATGCACTTCGGATCAGGCCAAAGAATGTACACGAAAATGAAAGTATTTTCTAAATTCGACTTTGAGACACACTATTATTATGGTACAATATTTTAATATTTGTGTTTGTGTGCATATGTGTGCGTGTAGTTATGCATATTCGTGTCATATCTTAAGTCAAAAACCTCTTTCTTTCCCCCTACCTAACTAACGCAACCTAACTTTGCAGTGCTGGCTGGCTTTAATTTGCTCGTTAGAATTCCACTCATCCTCTAATTAATTGAGATCGCACGGAACGTCCTTGTGTGGAAAACAAAACTCAAAGACTTTGAAAACTTTCTTCTTTTCATTGTCAAGAAAACGAAAGCAATATTGGAACTTTATATTTTCTACACGATATCTTAACCGAGAATTCAAGAAAGGAGGACACGCAATAGGTATATTTGTAACATGAAAATCTTACCGCCTCTTTGTGATTCTAGAGATCCCTCACGTCTCGAAACCTAACAAATCAATTCCTTTAAAATGATAATAATAAAAAGAACTCTTACCATTCTTTTCAATTGGAATATTTCGTGCTAGACAGAGTTTATACTTATGTAACTGAAAAGAAAGTTGTCAGCGTCCCATAATATATTAATTATACTTTAACGAGATATCCAAGGATATGAAATAGCGAAGCTACGCCAACTACTATAAAATTTATATAAATCAATTTACATTTATGGCTTGTAAGGTTATTCTTATAGAGTATTCTATGTTACTCTAGAGTGCCTGTTTTAAACTTGTATAGTTCCCGGTTGTCCCGAATTCCCCGAGCTACTGAGTTAGGCAAGTTAGATTGACCGTAGAGAGCATTCTACTAATATTAATGTATAAATACAAAATAAAACATAATCATAAAAATGCAGAGTTTTTTGTTTTTAATTTTATCTTTTGAAAGACAAGCAAAAGATCACAATGTTGGAAGCGAGGAGTATACGATGTACTCCACTAAATCAAAATGCTGTTCTAAAGATGGGACTAAGAGTTTAAAGTAATTTGAATTTAATTTCCAAGGCCTTTAGGCAACTTTGACTCAGGTCGGACGGATGATGATGGGATGGTTGGTGGAATGAAGAAAGTGCGAGACGGGAGAACACCGAGAAATCGCACTCACAAGGCATTTGTCCACCACAAAGCATAGATGGCACGAGCAGGGATCAAACCGAAGACAACAAGCACTAGAGGTGAGTGCTCTACCATTGAGCTACCATGGTCCAATGGATTAATTTGAATGACTGTTAAACGCACTTTAATGCGGCGAAATAAAAGTAATTACATATTGCAGTCAAGAGGAGGTATACCCTACATCATACCCTATTATTTCTACCCTTGTAATCTCTATGACTATTATTGGTCACATTTCAAGACTGCAAATATATTTGTAGTTATTGCAGTTATACTTTTAATTGTCGATACCCGGATGACCGATTATCCGTTATCGGTTTCCGGAAAGAGTTACGGATATGTGCATGACGAATCACTAAATTAGCCAGATAGAATCATTTAAATGCGATCTTTTATGATTATTTGAAATAACTATGTACCAATAATCTGTATAACAGATATCAAATTATCTATGTAATAGTTATCAGAATTCTTTGGATGACAATAACATGTAATTACGGATAACAGATTCCAGAGCAATTCCAATTATTAATGTCTGAATAAAGAGGTTGAACAGAAATGCGCTAACTAAGACATAGTATTTGTACTCAGCTATCGTTATAAACCGGGTAACAAACAATCCAGATGGCAAAATATTATTGATAAAAAATTATTGAATCGGAAGGCGACATGGAATAATTGCGATGTCAAATACCCGAACTCTCTAAATGAGGATTTTCTGAATCACCAACATTACGAATATTTCTCATATAAATAGTTTGGACATTTGTTTCCAGAATTATCTGGATATATCTTTTGAATAATTTGAAAACCCGTCTGCCATCCAGGTAAACGTCATTCAAATTACTTACTTGACTGTCCTCAAAATGAACCAGATATCCATATTCAGAATTTTGTTGATGTCCACCTTCCGAGTTATTCCACTATCCCTTATCCGAATTTGTATATAGTTTGTCGGTACCTGAATTTCCTGAATATTCTTTATTACATTCTTTTCTTTAGTTCACAATGGTTCATGGTGTCTTCAAATCTGGCAACGTTAATTTAACTCATTTCCCGACGTCATACAGTGATGAAATTTTGCACAGCGACGTAATTCGGCGTATTGACAATATTCTGTTGTTACTTTCATAGTGATATTTTAAAAGGATATTTTTTTTAAAAAAATAAAGACGTCTTTATCCTAAAATACATGCTAACCAGCAATGACGTGGGGTTTGGCTGGTTGCAGAACACTTTAGGATTTGGGTAACAAAATATTACCTTGAGCCGAACAGCGAAATAATTAAAAAAAAACTTTTTTAAGTCATTCTTTTCTTAAACAATTCGTACTACAAAGTAAAAAATAATTTTGTTTTTGGATGACTAAAAAGAAAAGCATGGGGCCCGTCAATTGAAGAATTTATAAAGTGACTGTATATGAGAGAGCGCCCCATACTTTTCTTTTTAGTTACGCAAAAACAAATTTTATTATATTCAAAGTATTCTGATACCCACCATTCCTATTTCTATTTCCAAATAATTTAGATATGTTATCCGAATTATCGGCCCAAAAAATTAAATATAATATTGAAGATTTAGCTTGTGTCTCCAGTCCATAAAAAGGAATGCTCGTTGCTTGGAAATTAAAAGATTTCTCGTTTGATAGCCTCTAGAAACAGAAATAGCTAAATCTCGCTTTAAAGTCTTGATCTCATCTTTAAAACGCCATTTTCATTTGGCGATTTTGGTCAAATGGAAAAGCAAACCATCATCTGTTCACCTTGTCCAGGGACCTTTGCTTCGAGCCATATCCCTGCCTCCTGGCATAACATTCATAGTTATATTAAAAACTAGATTGCAATGGCTGTGCCTCCTTTGGGGCCAATAGGACGATCAGTGCGAGGGATAGTGTAGCTGGGTAAGGTGAAGCGATGGAAGGGACGTAGATGTGCTTCAGAGAGGAGTGTAAAAGTGATTCCTTAAATGAAAATACGACAAGAAAGCAATACTAAGGTTAGTAGGTAGTAATGCTGTAGAACTGAATAAAGAATTACAAATAGAAAACTCCAATGATTCTTGAATAACAGTAATGTCTAGAAATATGAGAAAGATGAAAAATAAATTATATATATACAAATAGTAGATAATACACAGGATAATTTAAGGAATGATCAATGGAAAATGACATACGGTAGAGGTCAAACTAAAACAAATTTAGTTGTATGTAAGGGGAAAAGCTCTACTTGTACCACGCTTTCCTCCGAAAGTTACAGAAAACGAAATTAAAGAACGCAGTATATCTATTGTTAAATGTACTAAACTATAAATTATATGACACTCTTCATTTCATACAGATGCTAAAGAATCAGACTACCAAACAGAGAATGATAGTATTTACAATATTAATAATGATGGATAATATCAAAATTTGGTATCAAAACGTAAGAGGGCTAAGAACAAAGAGCTACCTTTTTTCTTTTCATCTGTTGCTAGTATTGAGTATTATTTGATTTGTGTTACGGAAACTTGATTTTCGAATCAACAAAATAATACCCACAATAATTTTCCTAAAATGTATATAGCTATTTTAGAGCCGATAGGAACTATAGTGATCTTCATTGTGTTAAAGGTAGTGGAGCATTGATTGCCGTTAAAAGAGACTTAGAGCTCACAGAAGAACTGATGTAGAATTCATTAATGAATGCGTCTGGATAGAAATTAAGTAATTGGAGATTTTAATATTTCAAAAGTAAACAGGGGTTTGTTTTATCTGATATTCATTATTATTCTAAATATGCAAAGTTAAAAGTTTCTTCTAATATTGTGTATGATATAAATTTCAAAGTTTATAATTATTGTAAGGACAGAGATTTAATCCTAAGGTATATTGGATCACAAATTTGTAAATACCTGGAATATATAGTTTCATCGAATCAATATCGTGAACCAGCAGATATCTTATTTTCTTTATCCAATGTACTCAAATTAACAAACAATCACTCAGTATATCAATATCATAAAGCTGATTGTATCATATAAACAAATACGTGCTGTAGATTGGTCCAATATACTTTTGACTGTTGTATTGAAAGTGGAGGATGCAATAAAAATGTATTAGTGATAATATTCCAATGAAGAAATGTTACAAAATCAAATACCCTGTTTGGTATTCTACCTCATACAAATTCTAAAGAAGAAAAATCAAATTCATACTAAAGATAAGGTAAGTGCTGAACGTACCCAAGCAGCACAACAGTAAAGGGCCTATACTGGGCCAATAATACATACACCGATCATGGTTGGTCGTTCTGATTAGTCACCGATCTACATTGGCGTGGAATGATATTTCGACATTCAAAACTATTCCTGACACATGAGAAACGTGTATTTCATCCAGAAAACATGCAAATAAATAAAAACAGGCAGATTAAATTATTAAGTTTAAAGAAATATTAGTTTCAAGATGTCATTGCGCGATACTGATCGGACACTGGCCGATATCGTTCCTCAGGACGTCGTGTGTGTGTTCGAGAATGTCTTTGTAGTGTAGAAATGAGACTTCTATACAGAAATAACATGCTCTCTGCTTAAAGTCACTCTGTGTTGAAATAAACTGTCAATGTCACCACATTCCATGTCTGAGTTAATGAAATGAAAATTGACGTTTTATTCTTCATGGATGCTTCCGTAGCAGAGTGGATAAGACACCCGACAACAAATCATAAGATTACAGGTTCGAATCTGGTCGCAGAAAAGTTAAAACAGTAAATTCCTCTCAACGATCAATATCGGCAAAAGTGTTTGCTATTCGATATTGACGGATGATAGATAATATCGTTCAAAATCGAAAATTGTCCGTTACTTATATCGGCCGATACTAATGTTTTACTGAGGTGGTAATTAATTATCTTGAATTTTTATTCTTGCGGAAGAGATTTAAGTGCTTACTTCAACGAGATAGACAAGATTATACAGAAGTGAAAGTGATTTAATATACAATCCTCAAAACTTTGGAAATATTTCCGAAATCCTACAAAGAAATCTGACAATGCGTCTGATTAATAATTGTATTATTACGCAACCAGAAGTATAGTACCTTAGTTTGGTTAATATTTTGAATCTGTATATCAAGACAGTAATTTACCTGACGATGAAATGTTGAAATTGAAATTAATATTAAAGCTGTCTATATTAGTCTTCCTTGTGTTATTGTTGAAGATTCAGTAAACACTATTAAAAAACTAAAACAAAAATCTACCTACGTACTTGATGGAATACCGAATTTTATTATTAAGAGTATAAGTCATACAGCACCAATTCTAACAATATACGTCTACAATATTAGAGTATTAATTTTTGTTATGTAAAAAATAACTGGAAAGTTGTTACACTCACCAATACCTGAAAACGAAGGGACGAAAATCATCTATAAATATATATAGAGACAAGAGTTCGTTCCTGTATCTCTCCAAATCAAAATGCATTAAAGTTTTACAATCTATATTCTTAATAGGCCCTTTAGTTCAAAATAGAGGCCAAGTCGATACTATTATTTTATTTTCTAAAACCTTTTGATAAAGTACCGCATAATTTGTTAATAAAAATTATCGCATCTTAAACATCAGAAATTTAGAGTTAGGTACAAATGCAGTACATCACCATTATGTATATAATGTGATTTCTGGGATTACTCAAGGATCGAATTTTGGGCCTATTGCTGTTCATAACTTTTATCAATACTTGTGACGTTCTGCTATATGCAGATGATGTAGAAGTACTAAAATCAATTAGAAATATCGATGATAATTTGTTGGTTAAAAAATACCTTGATAAAATTTTGGAATGGTCTAAAAGATTTATTATATCTCTCAATATGAATAAAACTATTGGTATTTCATTTACCAGGAAAACTAAGTTAACAATTCTTTCTTATAAAATAGGGGATCACTTGATTGAGATGACATTTATGATTAAACATCTTGGAGTGAATATGGATAATAAGTTATATTATACTAAACATATTGAAATTATATCTAAAGCACGAAGGAATCTTGGTAAATTAAATGGATTTCCGAAACTTCAACAATCTCTTAACTTGTAAGGTATTATACTGGGCTTTAGTTAGATGTTGTTTGGAATATGCAAGTGTTGTATGGAATTATAAAAGAAAATCCAAAGACTATACAGAACGCAGATAAGCCCAACCCAGTAAAGATACAGAATTCGAATTTGAAAGGAGATAAGATTGTATCTTAAGCAAGAGTTAAAATTGCATTAAGATCAAGAAGATATGTGGGACTTTCTAGTGTAAAATTCAGTGTCGTGGAGAAGATCAAATCATGGTTTTCGAAGTAACTCAAATCCTAAATCTGGAGGCAGTTCTCATCCTAATCTTCGAGATTTAAAAACACTTAACACAGTCCAAGATAGCTGAATATAAGTGATCTCTAGTGACAGTAGTCAACTCGATTTAATGCATTAATGTACCTACTCCTTCCCTAGGAGCACAGAGTATCGGGCCAATGTCGGTCCGATACTGGGCCAGTAACAGCCAATATCGATCATGCTTGGACCAGTATTGGACCGATCCTTACAACGTATGTGCTTCGAACTTCCATTCGTTACTGATGCATTGCTACTTATTACGTTATCGACTAAGTTAGTTACAAGTTACAACTATACATACTTTATCAGTATCAAATAGTTTCAACCATTTACATCTTTATCTTAATTGGTTTAATACAAAACCAAATTTCTTATAAAACATTTGCAGTGTGTTAATTTCACGCTGGGTTAGGTTAGGCTACTTTTAAACTTTTTGTGTAGCATTTAAATTACAAATTAAAGTGTGATTATTCGATTATACCACCATTAATCGTTTGCAATCGTTCCTATTTACTGCTCTAAGTACCGGTGAATTCAATCTGTGACATAATTTATCACAGATTCCGTTCACCGTTATTTGGGACCGTGAATCGGAATTGCGAACCGTGTAGACGTTTATCTATATTTGTTCCGAAAGTAACAAGCTTATGATATATTCAGGTGAATTTGAACGTTCATGTTATTAGTTGAAGATAGGGTTGCCAACCGTTCAGTTTTTCAACCGGGCAATCAATCGGTTACCAGTTCAAACCGGACGACTAATGTTCGGTTTTGAGAGAAGATTCTTACTCTATGTATGAAGACCTGGAATTCGAAAATTAGTTGTCCAGAAGCGTGAATTGTATCTGAATTTAGCATTGTGAAAGAAAACTAATAATACAAGCATTTCTGAGAGAAGCAAGGTAATCTAGCTACCTGGAAATTAAAAATGACAGATAAAAACAGATATAATTTATTCTTCATGGATACTGAGAGTAAAAGAAAAACAGAAGGCCTCAATAGGGACTCAGACACGGGTTACTTAGTTAGAAGTGTAGCGTGTTACTGGCTGGACGGTTCCAGCTCACCCGCCGCTTTCCTTTACTCTTCCCCTCTCCCCTCCAGTCCTTTTCCCCTTTCCACCATCACATTAGAACAAATTACTCCTTCTTGTCCTCTTGACATTTTATAATAATAATAATGACATAAAATACAATGTTCTAGAATTATAATTTTTAATTTAATTATTGTAGGCTACTTCTGGAAGAAGTGTTAATTACAATGAACAGCATGGAAATACAAAATATTTTTATTCACACAAAAACGCTTTAAAGTAAACAAAAAAAAAACGTGAGAATTAATTATACATAAACAAAATTAGTAATTGCTGTCCATAAAACAGATTTTTAATTACCTTCAAGGTAATTTGAATGGTACTTTGCAAAAAAGTGATATGTGACAAAAACAAAATTTTACAGGAAAAACAAAAGACTTGTAAAATGTGAATGTAAAAATAAAAAAAATATATAAACACGTTTCATTCTTACATATATCGTGGATAATAACAATAGGTTTGCAATTGAATTTAGGTCCCACTTTAGCCCACAAACGAATTTAAATTTTGTGCACATATCACCTTTTTGCAAATCATTGTCTTTTCTGTTTAGTAGACCCTACTACTGTACGTAATTGCTGTGAATGGATGAAAATACCTTGTCTGCATTATAAATAATCTATACAAACGGCCGACTATCCTGACAGATGTTTTCTCATTGTTTTCTCTCACTTACACAGATGTTTTCCCATTGTTTTCTCTCACTTACACTATTATATTGCTGGGATGGTATGCTTTTATCAACTTACATCCTATTGGATTCAATAGGTAGAACCCCATCCACCTTTCGAAGTGAATTATCGATGAAGAATGTGTAGTATACAACAAACCTACATAAAAATCATTCATAGTTCGAGCTATTTCTCGAATATTTATTGTTTACGACAAAACAAAACCCAAGAGATGGATATTTAGAATAACGAGAACTGGAAAGACTTGCGAATTGTAGAGAAACGATGGGTCATAGCACAAAAATGAAGAGGACCAAAATTTGTAAAAATTTATGGTTTTTAATTTATGTTCCATACATGTTGTTAGTATCTTGCTCCATTATCGCATAAATGTCGAAACACTGAATTCAAGACGTTGAATGAATGCCATTTTCCAATATGGCGGATGATTATGTAAGGGTCAGAATGTAGATATTTAGTATGTTAGTGTGTACGTACATGAACAGGAACGAAGAATATATCTATTTAAATTATTCCAGCAAAACCCCATTATTTTTTAAAGTGTATTAAGTGCAATATGTCTCTCTTATCTTACTGTGTATCTTCCGCTTTATTTTTGTAGAAATGCAACGTGATATTGAAACTAGACTGCGAGTAGTGTCTGTCCTATACGTTTACTTTTACGTCGTAGCAATTGTCAGTATCAGCAAACACAACGTGAGTCCATGGGTGCCACCCTACGAACTTTGCATATGTCACCTTTCTGCATCTGTACCCTTTTTTTCACCCATAAGGAACAGTGTCGCATGGTTCCTTTTAGCACAGGTTATGTATCTACTCTAAATAAGTTGATTGCCGCACAAAAGTATTTTATCTAAAATTTTACGGAGACTTTTTTTGTTTTTTGTGCATATGACGATTCATTTTCGCTGCGATGAATACGTTGGCTGTTCTTTGAATGTTAAACACCATCTCCGAGAACATTTATCTCCTGAAGATATAAAGTCAAGTTGGGGAGAAAAGTAAGGCTTGTTTCTACTCTCATAAAAAACAGATTAGGATCAATTTAAAAAAAAAGTGCTTTACCCATCTTTGGATTACACCGAAAGATAGGGTATGTGAGGGTAGTGACCGCTATCTTAGTTAAGGTATCATTCTGACGTTCCTGTGGTAAAACTGAAAGAAACTCTGGGAAAACTCAGTCAGGGCGGTCGGCAGCAGGATTCGAATGCACAGTAAACCTACCCATTGCGGACCCGGAAAGAATGGTTAGGAAAATACACTTTAGTTTTCCTCAGATACAAAAATATAGTGTAAATTACACCTTTGTGCATATAGAGTATCTCAACACGAATACCTATTGCCATTTGGCAGGGGTATAGATGACTTCCACTCCCTATACGTAGCATTGACTAAAATGATTAGTGGTGTGTACAAACGCAAAAATAGGAGTAAATAATATTCCAATTATAAGCACTAATGTTTGTTTAACTATTTCTAATGTAAATTAATCTAACTTTAAATTACCTGAAGTCACTTATGTTCTAGGGGTCGCAAGGGTCAAAGGTGATAGTGTTTGTAGTACCCCCTTACATGGTTTTTAGTGTTTTGGGACTAATCTTTTTTTCTTCTAGCGTTCAAAATAGTGATTATTAATTTTCCCTTGTAAACTGCGGCCCTCTGAAAGTTGCGCCCCTAGCTCCGGACCTAATAGACCTAGTGGTAAATTCGGTTCTAGACATAGGCCTACATGCAATTTATAACAAAATAGTACGTAATGTGACTTTTAATTTTCGACTTCAGCACACCGAAATACAGCTAGGACACCTAAAATTAAGAAAAAAGTTTTTCATTGCTGACCAGTTTAATTAATGCAAATTTTATCTACTTTAGGAGTGTATATATGTGTGTCCGTTTGTATTCTTTTTATAATAAATGCTTAGCAGATAACCAAGAAATTCGTGTCTGACGTATGTCTTGTATACTCAAACGTACGTATGATTTCGAAACAAATGTAGAATGCAGTTCCTAAGTATCTAATTTCTATTCAGTGTCGTTTTATAAGTTGTTTAAATATATTATGCATTCAGTTTTCTCTCTATATAGACTAATCATATTCATTCTTTTCCTGCCGCGATGTGATGCACTCTGGCAAGCTGTACGAACACACTGTACTGGAATTTTGATAATATTAATTTGTTGATTTCACTAAGTTACAATATCTTGTTGTTTGTCTGTTAGTACCTATGTATATATATCCTGTGCTCATAGTCAGAGTTCTCCAATAATAAAAATATCATTTTCTACGTCACTTTCGGGCAAAACCTTAAAATATCACTACTACCTTGCTCAGAACTTAACAAAGAGAAAAATGTTAATAAGAATGAATAGCCCCAAATAATAATTGCAAACAAGAACCTTGAGCTTTAGGAGCTGCTGACTTCACCACTCATCCATGCCAACTTATGTGTGAAGGTTCTGCTGTTAAAGTATATTTGGTGAGGTTGAATTATTTGTAACCCCTTCGAAACTTTAAACTCTTCCTTTTAGTCGTTTTTAAGGCTCTCTGATAATGATATTAAGTTGGAGTTAATTATCCATACTATGCGTTATTAACGTTTACAAGTCTTGTCCCATTCGCATGTACTTTTTTGACCTTGCTTGTTTCTGTCGTGGCTGGAAGCTCTTAGCGTTAGCTTAAAATTCGAGAGGTCTTGGGTTCGATACCAGGGACCGATCATCCTGATTGAAGTGCTTCCAGGGTGTTCACTCAGTCACTCAAGGTAAATGCCGGGATGGTACCTTCAACTTAGGCCCTGCATAATTCCTTTTCCCAACCCTATCCCGGCCCGAGCCGTAGATGACTAAAGACCATAAATACTTTTCAAATTCAGTTCCCTGGCAGCTCGATACTGATATTGGTTTCAAGATATTTGTAATGTCTATACCAAGGGTAGTCGAAAGCTCGCGGTTTGGACTTACTAGGAACTGACCAGACCGCTTACTCTGGGATTTTGACCAAACTTAGCATAAAGACATGTAGCCCAATATCAGAGATACAGTACCAGCAAAATTTGAGCCGAGGATGCCCGGCGCAAAGATATGCCACGCCACTTTCAATTTTCACATATCAAGTCAGTGGGAGCGTGTTTACGAGGGACACTCACTAAGTTACAGAGTCCGATTTCGACGAAATTTGTATGTAGGTACAGTACCTAGGTAAACCTTCAGAGTCGAAATTCTAGTTTCTATGGTCAACAAATAACGACAAAGAGGCACGAGAGAACGTAGAGAACAAGTAAATTGATAACAGAGTAAGAAAAACGCTTTTTCTTTTACAAACTTTTAAATATATTGAGAGCAAATGGCTATTAATGGACACTGAACAATAGATGCTGGAGGGTATAACGACAATGACTGCCATCTTGAAAGCGGCCACCTTGACTCTTTTTTATTTTTTTAAAATAGTAAGTGGGTCAACTGATATATCCATTTGCGCTGGAATGTTCCAAGAAACCCCATGACAAAGTTAGTTTTGGCATAACTCTAATCCTGTACGACAAAACGACACGTGAAATTGACCAGGAGAATGTGTGAGAGGAATGATGATAAAAGGTTTCCTGTTGATACGGTTACCGCTGTGTTGGGAAATGGTTTTGTGACTGTTTGGTTTTCTTGCCTTCAACTGTAAGGGTTACTTTGGGCGTATTGTAATGTGAAATGCTCTTGTGAGATTAATAGTGGTTACTTCTATAGCTCTGAGAAGGACAAATTGGAAGGATGTGATGTGTCCATGATACTAGATAATGTTTCATCCAAAAACACCAATACCAGTACACAACCCGATGAAGAAATTGCACCTGAAATAGAATTATAATCTGCTACTCCTAAACAAAAGGAAATAAATAAAAGAGAATATTGTGAATGGCTTGTTGTGTGCCTTTCTCTAGAAAGAGGATATAAATCTTACGTTGTGATTCGAACAGGAAACCGTCATATTCATAAGGATCTCCTTCAAGATATGAAAATGAAATTTGCCTGATTTGAGAGAAAATAGTGGTTCGGCAGTGACGCCAACATTGTATTGGCCAGAACAACTTGAAAGTGAAATTTGTGTGTGTCGAAGCCATTCTAATGACTTTACAACCACCTACAATTGATATAAGAGATGATACATTTTGTTTTAATGTGAACTTGAAATTTGAGAATATTGATATGTCTCAGTGGGAAAAGAATTACTAGGCTGCTACCATAAAGTGCTAGTTTTTCTATTATGAAATCCCGGTACTAGCTTGCATTTGAAATAGTGACAATAACCTTTGTATTTGAGCTTGACAATATCATTTTCCCAAGTCAAGCATGTGGGTAGTTTGCACAGCCACAACTTTTCAACATCCAGGCATACCGCTACATTAAATGTAGGCCTAACATTTCTGTGAAGCTTTCCATGACTTTTTTTCTGCATTGCTTTACCATACCGGTATGTTTCTGTGTAAATTGGTTGAAATTTAATTGTAACATGTTCTTTGGATTACTTGTGTCTCCATGTTTTCATTTATCTCAGATTTCAGCTGTAAAAAAGATACAACATACTAAATTTGTATTGAACTTCTGTTACATTTCTAGTGTACAGAACTGTACTATATTATTTTGCTGTCATTGATTCTTTATTTTTAATATAATTGTAACTTAAAGTTAGCAACCCATATTTGCACAGAACACAAAATGAAATTATGAATAATTCTGTTATATATAATCATTTTTTAATGCTTTATCCATCAAGTAAATGGATACAATCTGTTCTTAACTTTCATGCACCCAATGGTACCTCTCTCTCTACACACATTGAGCCATGAAGTTAAAAAACATTGTGCCCAAAATACTTTTCCGATGTTACTTTGGGTATATCTGTATGAGATTTAAATTATTGTATTTCCCACATAGATTGAGAACTAGCATTAACATCATTATTAAGTATATAAAACGGTGTAAGAGAGAAAAAAAAAACTTGATATGACACATAAAAATTACAGTAGAAAGTATTTTTTTTCAGTGCCCAAAGTAAACCTCGTTTACGGTATGCATAATGTTCCTCAGTATGGAGAAGCATTTACTTTTTAAACCAAGATATTTAATATACTGTGTTTTAGTTGCGGCATAGATAATTAATTCATTAATATTTTATAATATGTGTTCAAATTGCGCGAAAAATAATGCCAGACAATTAAAGAAAAGTTAGAAAGCATTTCAAATATAATGCAAATTTCTTTCAGAATCTAAGACAAGCTTGTAATAATAAATATCAATAATATTTAATTCTTGCTAAATGCATGGAGCTTCCTAATACTTTGTAGTATTAATTTTATATTCAGTAATCGATACTATAACGATTATATTATATTATCAGCAATGAAGTCATCTTGGCAAAAGAAGAGGGATACAATTAGCCATTGCATTTTTCGTCATACTTCAGACGGTATACGCCAGTTAATTTCATTCTCAAGTAATGGAAAACAAGTTGCATAAAACTACGTTGTGAACATTTGTAAAATCTTAAATTTTAGTCTATGAGTTTCAAAAACAAAAACAAACTAAAAGCAAAGCCTGGTCCTACCTATATAAATGTTAACCTACACATAACTCAAACAAGTTAACGTGTAAGAGTCAGTGAATTGTTATTAATATTGTAAACGAGCTAGTGAGCTTCTAAAGATGAAACCTGCAGTTTTGGGTAAAGTGGACTTCGAACCACTAACTACGTTCAATGTACCGCGGCGGGAATTGAACCCGTAACCACGCGGGACGCACACAGAAATAATGTGTAAGAATCCTTAGTATTACGAAATCTTTACATTGAAGATACAGACTAATTTATTACAAGTGAATCGTTTTAGAAGTAAAGAAATGATTTTCGAATATAGAATTTAAAATTTGCATACATGTAATGTAGAACCTAAATAGAACATATAACCAATGAAGATTGATGATGCAGTTATAGTAATACAATGAACACAACATTATAACACCACATACAACACACAAAAATACCGTCATACGTGGATACCTCAACACACTAATCCTAAAAAAGCACAAGAAGTACTAACCCTGGCCATGTTATGCGTCTTGTCTGCTTACAACGCAGCAGCGGAACTCATTTTATTGCCAGCAGAGAAAATGTTGCCAGGCACGTGCGCCAAAATATGTCTAGCTATTTTCACTATTTTAATGGTTCTTCAAAAATACATAGAGTTTCCAACACAATGGAATGTCTAACTAAATGTTACATGGAATTTTGTATTCTATTGAGTCTAGCAAAAGAGGGGATACGGGAAAAAAGATCACAAGTTTTCGTTCGCGTTCTTTTAGAAGATAAAATGATATTTCTACTGTAGTTAGCTTCCACTAGCGAATATAAGAATGCGTTCCATCGTTCCGTTTCTTTAATAAAAAAATAATAACTTCAAGAAACGTGTTCCTTGTTAACAGTGGTAGAGGGATGATTTTTGTGTTGGGGGTACAAGGTCTTGGACTTTTAAACTTCTGTCATTTTATAATTCCCCATACATTCTCTGATGAGAAGGTAAGGCGAGTAAAATAATAAAAAAAAAATATTATAGGATATGATAAGCTAAAGAAACTTATCATCACAATGTTATTAACTGTAGTCCAGATTATCGTACAACTCGCAGTATTGATCTGGTGTCTATTCAATCTGGAAGCCATGATTTGCAAAATAATAATAAAATAAAAAATAATAACCATGTCTCTAACACGCAAATAAAAATTCTGCACCTGACATGTTGTCTATTGCAATGCAACGACCAACAATAAAATTTTACAGGTTATTTTTGTATATCTTCTTGTAAAGCGTTTGTGATGTTACTTTTCACGAAATTATTCAGTAAGTAACATAAAATAAATACTAGAGTCTAGCCCTTGGTTGAATTGAAGGTATTTATGGCCTTTAGCCATCTCAGGTTCAGGTATCTCTATTTTAGCTTTTTCCGACACAAGTATGGATCTGTATAATAGATATATTTAAAAATTAGGTGTCATTTGAAGTAGACACAAGAAAAACCCTGAAGAAGATCCCAGGTTATAAAAATTAAAAATTGTCTTTAAGTTTTTTTTTGTTTTTTTTAGTAGTCATTGTTTATGTCTATGAATGAAATACGAAGCAGTACCTTCCCGGAGCTACTTCCTAGCTCTGCTGATTTTCAATTTCTAAGAATAAATTTTAACTTCAACCGAAAAGACACTGAATAAGTATATATATTTTGGAACATCCTGTATAAGCGTTGGATTGAATGAAACAATAAACTAGGTACAAAAGTTACAACGTTATAAAGCCAGAGAGAGAGAGAGAGAGAGAGAGAGAGAGAGAGAGAGAGAGAGAGAGA
>JAGDQP010033319.1:317-20743 GCA_022664845.1 Lepisma saccharinum
TTTTATTTAGATTCGTTAATTCATCATATACAAACTAAAACTTTGGCTAGAATATATCGATAGATTGATAGTACTCATTGGTCAGTTTAGTACAACGAGAGATCGGAGCTGTTTCATAGTTTGGATGCACAAATACAAAATAGTTTCTCATATTGTATACCGGGATTTTCAGTTTTATACCACTTTGGGTTGTTACCCTAGCATGCAATACTACATGAAATAGCTTGATATCATTAATTAATCAAAGATCAGATAACTTAGGAATGCAAATATATATATTCTAATATTCCCCAATGATGAGTTAACAAAGTTCAGTTTAAATTCATTCTGAATCGCTTCGATGGATTGCTCTATATATTTTCTTTTATAGTTCCACACAGGACTAGCGTATTCCAAACCAGATCTAACCCAGAACAGAAAAGAATCTTACAAGTTAATAGATTGTTAAGACTTCTACAGATCCATTTTATTAGATCTAGATACCTACGTGCTTTGGATGTAATAGTTTCTATATGTTTAGTAAAATATAGTTTGCTACGCATATTAATTCCCAGATCTTTGAACATAGTTTTTCTTCCAATCAAATTATTTAATAATTTATAAGGATAGTTTGAAAGATTTATTTTTTTTTATTTTGGAAATGAAATACCAATAGTTTTATTTTCATTAAGTGGAAACAAATTTCTATTGGACCATACAAGTACATTTCAAGAGTACAATACATTCAGTGCAAAAAAAGAGATGGAATCTAAAGGTTGTGTAATTGAAATATTGGATAACCCGCTTCCTTTGCTTGAAATTGCAAATTTAATTTCACATGTTGAAGGAAGGTATGATTCTATATTACCCCGATAATATTAAGTTGTTTCATGAAAAGTGTAGAATCACCTATTGAATTACTGCAGATAGGAAATAACATAAATGCTGCAGCATAAATGAAACCAAGTTATACATCTATAACAAAATATGACACTCACCGTCCACCATATTGGATTCATTTTTTTAAAATTGGAATAGGTGAAAGTGATACGTCAAATTCACATAAAATATTCGCATAAATGTACTCATGTAGTTAGTTTGACCGTATCTTGAAACGTTTTGAAGTTATTGCATGTTAAATGTCAGGCACTTTACTAATATTGAACAAAATGTAATGTTATGCGGGTCCTAGTTTGTGTGTAGTGCTAATTGTAGCTGCCCATAGTGGTAATCATACATGGTTATGCGACTTGATAAACCAATCCGGTAAGCATAAACATACACGGCACTAAGCACACTGGATGAATGATGCATTTGTGAAGTTGGGAGATAATCAACTCGAATCTTCAGTTTTGCCAGAAGTTTTGAACATTGTCAGGATCAACAAAGAAATCACAATGAAGGGGGAATGGGCCTTTTTCCAGGCGTGCTTAATCATGTTGATGAATACTGGAGCA
This sequence comes from Lepisma saccharinum, assembly GCA_022664845.1. Classification (NCBI taxonomy): domain Eukaryota; kingdom Metazoa; phylum Arthropoda; class Insecta; order Zygentoma; family Lepismatidae; genus Lepisma; species Lepisma saccharinum. The sequence continues at coordinate 1,754 of JAGDQP010033319.1, forward strand.
CTGAACTGATTATGGATAAGTGCGTGAACATTGAGAATAACATTATAACTCTGGAGGTCTATATCAATATTATCGAACAAAACTAAGCTCACAAAATCGTTTGGCAAACCTTTTCTATTGACAATAAAAGTATACATCTAAAGGATGGACTAGCCGACGTTGCACAAGGAACAGTTGCTATTTCTAGCCGGAACTGAAAACAGATCTTGCCGATGGAGAGAACATGAATCAAGGACTAGGCAACATTCGTTTCAACATTAGGAGAAAGACAATTATCTCGCCATTGTTCAAGAATATTCTTGTCCACTTTGCCAGATTTGGAACACGTTTCATACCCGTTTGTTGATCGAATCAGTTTATGTTGCACAATGGGACCAAAGGCAGCATTGAGTTCACGCAAGACAATAAGAATACGGAAAGTAGTTTGCCTTCGATGGAGACATTGAGCTGAAATGTATATGAGTGCAATTTTCCAGACGCTGATTTTATTCCAACAATGGTGTTTGTTTCACCTATGTTCGATAGTGTGCTATTTCTGTGAATTTTATAACTGAATCCAGATTAGTCGGTATTTAGAATTTCAACTGGAGAATACTTTTGGACGATCTTGTCGGCGAATTCAATACCAAATGCGATCGCCGAACTCTCAACATCTTCTTCTGACTGAGCATCTGTGTATGTCACAAAGTATGTCATCTTGCGAGTAACAATTGTGTGAGTTGTCTTGAAATTCGAAACCCAGGTTCATCCACTTTTGAAATCAGTTAATTTCTAGCTTCTGTACTTGACCATTCTGTATATGGTATCAATATCATAGACAGCTATTTGATTATTTTTTCCCTCTGCAAACTTGGCCACACACATTCCGATATGACCTTCAGTTTCTCACGTTTAGTTCCTTGTTGATCATAAAGTTGATCATAATATCTTTGATATGGCGATAGATAATTCATATCATTTACTCTTTTGTTATTGTGTTCAGTGTAAAGGATTTCTCTTGTAAAGATTTTCTACATTTTAGTCCACAGTTTCAAAAACCATAAGTACAAAAGTGTCTGATTTGCATGTATGCGAGAATGATTAGATGTTGCATTTATGTATGTTGTACCCGGAATTGTTTTTCAATATTCTTCTGTAACGAATCCGTTTTTACCTTTTGAAATAAATGAATCAATAAAATTAATGCCTTTTTAGTTTCTTTTTTTAATGGTTATTTTCATATTTTGATGTATTGAACTTCATAGTTGCACTAGTCCAGGGCCACGCAGAACCGACTGCGATTGGGCGCGCCCACGGGTTGCAGATGGTGACAAGACCCCATATATTAGGGTCAGCTGCGAAATAAGCAGGGACACCTGGCGAATAAACAGTCGCGGGCAATCGGGCTAAGGGAGACAACCCCGACAGAAAATGCTGCTGCTTTGCAATTCGTAGAGGGATGAATAAAGGCTACGGGAAGAAAAATAACCTGGTCCACCAGGTTGGGGGTTGGCGTGAGGTTGACATCATCATCCAGAAAACACATCTGTTGCGAAACCGTTACATCAGTCCCAGATCAAAGACGATCAGAATGAAGACACGACCTGGCGAAGGAAAAGCACCAAGAGAAAGATTAGCAGTACAAGAAATCAGGTGGCAAGGACAAGGCAGATTACACGATGCTATATAGCGGCCCGAGTGAGAGAACTGGTCAGCTAGGAATGGGGTTTATAATATCCAAAAAGATGAGGAAAAGTCTACTAAGTTTCGAACCGGTAACAGACAGCCGTATTACCATCATATTTGTACATGCACCAAAGACGATAAGGATGATACTATAGAAGAAAACTTCTACGAAATCTTAGACGAAACGTACAGTAAGACAGCAAAATACGACATGGCAATATTAACGGAAGACTTCAATACCAAAATTGGGGAAGAAAAGATACCGAATCAACTGAAACAAACCATACTGACCATGTTCTAATCGCAGCCAAACACGCAACATCCATAACAGATATCAGAAGTCATAGGTGCCTCAACTGTGACTTGAACCATTACCTAGTTACAGCTAAAGTCAGGGAGAATAACAAACCCAGGAAAATTTTACAAATGGAAGCTAAACGATGGGATACAGATAAATTTAAATCAGTGAAAACGAGACAACATTACCAAGAAATAATAACAGCTAAATTGCAAGAAAGCGAAATAGAACACGAAATAGCCAATGTTGGCGAAGAATGGGATAAAGTGGTGATGTACTGAAAGAAGCAGCTCAAGCAGTTACTGGAAAAAGGGAAATACAAGAAACCAAGAATGGTTCGAATAAAACTGCGAAAGCCACAGAGAAAAAACAAGGCTAGAAAAAACATGGTTCAGACAGAAACACGTAGGAACTGTGAAATATACCAAGATTTAGGGAGAAAACCAAATAAGCTATGTAAAAGGAAGAATAAACAAATGCTAAAAAGATAATTAGAAGAAAAGATGAACTCGAAAATGCCAACGAAAAAAGAAAGTATTATGAAGCTATAAATAAACTAAAAAACTTCTACTGATCAGACGTCTTTGAATTAAAAGATGATCAGTGAACAATGTTAGGATAGAAAAATGACATGTTAGAAAGATAAGTAGAACATTTTCGAGACTTTCTGAAACATGCAGAAACAACAGCAGAGAATAAAGAAAAACGAAACTGAGAACTAAAGGAAGAAACCCCTCCCTTCCAGAAGCAGAACAAAGCATCAGGAAAATGAAAAATAAGGCACCAGGAGAACATAAGATACCTGTCGAGCTGATAAAATATGGAGGAAAATTGTTAGTGGAGGCCATTCATAAGATAATATTCAAGATATGGGAAACAGACAAATGCCGGATAAGTGGTACACGGGAATAATACGCCCCATATTCAAGAAAGGGGGTAAAACAGAGTGCCAAAACTATAGAGGAATAACGCTACTAAATACAACGTACAAAATATTATCAGACGTAATAAACAAGAGAATAAAACGGATAGTAGAGGGGGGGAAAGACGAGTGTCCAGGGGTATTCCGCAACAACCAGAGCACAACGGATCATATATTTGTACGAAGACAAAGTATAGAAAAATATTACGACCATAACATACACATATATATGATTTTTATAGATTCTAAACGGGCTTTTGACAGTATCGACAGGTATCAACTTATACTAGAAATGCATAGAATGAATATACCAAAGAAACTAATAAGACTGTGAATTCAAGAGCAAGAGTTAAAATAGGCAAGAACGTAAGAAGACCATTCGAGTATAAAAAGGGAGTGAAACAAGAAGGATTTTCAATAACCCTATTCGTAATAGCATTACATAGCGCGGTGAAAAAAATAGGTCAGAGAGACGCGATCTATAATAAAAACAAGTCAAATACACGCATACGTCGATGGCCTAGCAATAGTGAAAAGAACAGTACCCACAATGACACAGATGTATCAAGACTTGGACAAAAAAAGCACGGGAAACAGGACTGATAGTGAACGAAAACAACACAAAATACATGATGATATCAGCAAGAGAAGAGCACAAGATATGGAAATAGGATGAACAGCATTCGAAGGAGTCCAAGGGTTCAAGTATCTGGGAAATGTAATAAACAATGAACATACAACACAAGAATGCGTAAAGGAAGGAATCCAAGCAGGAAAAAGGGGATTCTACCCAAATGTCCAGTTATTAAAGAGTAAACTGATATGCAAGCACAGCAAACTAAACATATATAGGTCACTAATAAGACCGATTGTAACATATGGATCGGAAACTTGGACGACAGTAGCAAGGGAAGAAAACAAACTCCGAAAATTTGGAAGGAAAATAATGAGAAGAATATATGGACCAATAAGACAAAAACAACATATGGAGAATTCGATACAACCATAAAACTGAAGAGTTAATAGTTGGCGAAGATATCGTTAAGTTTATTAAAGCTCAAGGATCAAGACGGTTAGAACATATGGAGTGGATTGAGGAACTATATTGAACAAGAAAATAAGGAAGACCAAAGGAAAAATGGCTGTAAGACGTAAGCAAGAATCTACAAAAGATGAAAGTTAAAGCATGGAAGGTAAAAGACAAAGAACACGAAAGAATGGAGGCTGATAGTTAAGGAGACGAAGGTTCATCCAGAGCTATAGCGCCGTGGAGTAAGTAAGTAAGTTGCAAGAGTACTTCGAAATATTTTTCTTCATGTATAATTAACATGTCCACATATCTGAATATTCTGATCATTTTACTCTCTTGTCTGACATTATTTGCTGTTAAAGGTAGACCGAACTTGCTTAATAACCACATACAGTACTTACTACAGTAATTCCGTTATAACGCCAAATATTGTATTAATTTATTTAAGGTAAATCGTATTATATCCAAAGTTCCGCTAATGCTATAGTCAATTCGTTAAAGCCGTAAAAGTAGAAAGATTCAATTTATTCAACGTGTAAGTAACTACAATCAGAAATACACTGAAATCATATTAACAAAGACATCTAGAACATGTAGTTGCATACATAACATATACTGTATTTCTTGATCACAATATTCTTAATTAAATATTTTGAAGATTTATAAATTATATTATAAGCTGTGAGCAAATTTTACTTTGATTTCTTTGAACAATTCGTAATACGTAGAAATTTTAGGTTGTAAATATGGTACATGTTATCATACTCATGTACCTGTAAACTCTGCGTTGTCTATACTTTTACCGAGCTCACGGTAGGATACATTCAGTTACTTTTGGAAACAATATTGATTAGAGTATCCATTTGAAATTTCTGAAAAGGAAAAGCTAATGTTTAGCAATGCGGCGTTATGTGCTGTATAGGTACTTAAGAATTGTGAAGTTTTGTAAGCCGAGTTTCGATTCTCAACACTGAGAAAGAAATCGTTGAAATTTTGTTTAAAGTAGAAATTAAATCTAAGAATTTTTAATTGCTGTAAAACCTGAGGAAAATATAAAAGTTTACTGGGCAATCTGATGCCAGCTGCTGTTTTTACAAAAATACTTTTTTCTGTCTGTCGAATTCTGTGATAGCAAAAATTCATTGATTCAAGAGCAACATGTTTCCGGTAGACGAAATAAAATTCTGTTTTACCCAGTATTTAAGGTGTAATGTTTTCATTTAAACAGTGGCTAGTGCACCATGATAGTTTTCGACTCTGATTATTTAGGTTATCTGTGTCGTGAAGGTTATCAAACTTCTTCAGTGCTAGTCCGTATTTTCTGGTGCATCTGAAATCAGTTTCCAAATAGATTTCAATTTGGTTTCTGGTGCTAAGGCATAGCGTAACTCAGATAAATAGTAAATAGCTGAAGCTTTTCATAAAATACTTATGTTAACTGTAAATTCGCGTTCGACCGATAAAGCCTTGTACAATCTCAGGGGCTAATTTTCGGGGGTCCGACAATAGAGTTCTCGGGTTGGCGGTTGAAGAATGTGTGGATCAGACTTAGGTAGAACGAGGTTGGTTGCTGAGTAGAGGAATGATGCTGCAGTATTGGTTATTGGATGGTGCATAGACAGCCTGCCTCGGAACTAATTCTACAATGCCGATGTAAATCGTCCGGGCTACTGTCCAGGAACGAAACCGATTCTGCTTGGTGATTACTTCGTGTTTCCGATTTTTTTTATATTTTTTTTAATGGAATTTGAGTTAGGTGAAGGCAAGGTGAGTGGTTATGAATAAGGTAGAAAGTGCTTAAGATTATCCGCACTGCTTGACAATTAGATGGGAGTACCTCGAACTGTTACTATCTTATGTTACCTCACTAAGACAGCGTTTTCATGACTAGATTTTCTCTACATTATCTGCGATTTTTTTCCAACGAGTGTTTTTCTTAAGGTTTTACTTTATCCCCCTTCTGCATAGCTTTGATGAGCTTTGGCTCTGAAGATACGGAAACGGGTTGGTGTTAAGTTTTAAGAAAGATTTTTTGGAGCAAGTGAATATCTACGTTGCAGGTGTGTTCCGACCGTGCTTGTGTAGGTATATGGCTTACGATTTTCTCCATGTTTATCTTGTCCAAGCCTCTCTCGCTCTTTTGTCTTTCTAGTGTTTTCAGCCTTTTTCTGTTGCCAATTTTTCTACGTTCTGGTTACATTTGTTCAGACTTTTCTCATATGTGCATCGTATGCTAAGACTAGTGTTGAACGAAACATATATGTGGCTTTTCTACTATCGAGTTTCCATATTAGAACACAATAAAAAGTGTACCAAATTGCATAGGAAAATACAAACCTAAGAAACCAAGTACCTGCGTACTAAACTCAAAGTTGTTTTGTTGCAATGTTGACAAAGAGTTTTTGTCAAATTTTAAGACTTGTATTTACGCCGCTGAGGATTAAAAATAACCTACAGTTATATTTTCGACTGCGAAAACGAACCACGTATTTGGAAAGTGTAGTCAAGTGCACTACTTTGCCTGTATTATGACTTTCTCCAATTGACTACATAATGGCGCTATCGTTTACCAGTCACTCTGGTCTCGTTTAGTCTCGTCTTTCATCTGGAAATACCATTGTTGTTGCGAGCTTCACTGTTAGATAGAGTGAGATTATCCTTTGTCAAACCCGTTCAAATCAATTACTCAACTTTCGGGTTTGGAGTTCAACTGAGACACAGTTTGCTGTTATATTTTATAGAATGACAAGCACTGATCTTATCTACGGCTGCATAGTTATAACCCAACCTCACCATATCATCATACGAGTAAGTTGCTAATGGCACAATTTTGCCTCTATAATACTTTAAAGAGCTTGTGGTTATTCTTTCGATCATTCTAGAATTATTCTTTAACAATATTGAGACACGATATTCATCTTGAGGTTTGGATGGTCCTTCCGTGAAGTGATTATTACGAGTTTTCTTTCTCTGATATTAAGCTTGTGTTTCCGGTTGATTTGCGCTTGTATATTTTAATAGTAATATTTTGACAGGCGATAATATTAATAAAAAGTTGTCATACAAATTTAGTTTATTTGTTTTACACCCCGTCGTCTCGTGATACACTACTATAATGCCAAAGTAATCAACCCATATTTCAATTGATTTATTTAAACAACTACAACCTAAAAGACCTCAGCTAAAGCTCAAAGATGACACAGATCCTTGTCAAAATCAGATCTCAAGAAAAGTGTTCTCAACGTTGGTATGAAATGCAGATTTAAATTTCCAATCTGGTACCACATAATATTTTCTTTGTTAGTTACGTTGGTAATTGTTAATTTATTATTCTGCGTTATTTAGTATTCACATAATTTACAATGCCTACTGATACCAGAAGCTCCAGATCCACACTGCGACACCACTTCCACCAGTGTACTGTTCAACAGTTATTCTAGAAGTCTTTTCAGCTACATCACATGAAAACATAGATTTGTTTTTGACAAATTTTGACCGCCTAGCAGCTAAAGGCAATTTGAATGAGGCCAAGAAAAAGGAAAGTTTTCCTATGTGTCTCAATGACCTCCCATGTTTTATTGCAATAAAGATACTATTGGTACGCTATCGTTAGACGAGATTAGGAGAATGTTCTCTTCTCATTTCGGATCAAGATCCAGCTTCTGGTTATGATCGTTATTATTCCCGTCTGCAAGGCAAAGTAAAACCGCTTACTCATTGCCTATATGAGAAAAAGTATCTTTCGGACATTTGTGGCCCAAATATGAAATGTAATGTTTTCGTGACCAACGCAATAAAATAAATGCAAATATATATATATATTTTTCATTTCGCACTGCAAAGGATTACGGCACTCCCACAATTTATGAACTTGGCTATGCCACACGAACGCGAGGAATCTATGGTAGAGAACAGCTCAGGAGTTCAAACTGAAACAGCTCAGCCCCTACCTCCTCCCATTACCGATGTTAATATGGTTATTGATATCACAAATCGTCTTGACCAACTTCAGCTATTGGTACATAACCACATGAATTCGGCCTGGAATTCCCAAGTAGCTTTAACTGCATCGTCTTCACAACCGGTATCGTTCTTCCTCCCACAGACAGTGTTGTCACTGTAATACGTCATCCAGTAGTTGTTCTGTGACGTCGTCAAAATCGAAATCTCCTGTCTGTCCGTGCACTGTGTAACATCAATCACAGGCTTAACATCCAAAGAGGCAACGTTCCCCGTCACCACACATCCGAAACTACGTTAAGTTTTCGGAACAACAACGCTCAGTCATATGCAGGTAATTCAAATCGCTAGTCACGTTCTTGTAAAAAAAAACAGGCGTATGTGTCCTACATCGCCCAGTTATGTACGTTTGCCCCCTCTACGCTAGCAGTACAGATCAATCGGACAAAAGCACACCCACAGGCTCGGGTTCTCCAACAAAGCTTATCAAAACAAATATTATGGGTCTTTTTATGGTCGTATGGTTATGTATGTACCTCCCGTCCCCTATTATACGGCCATACCGCCATTCCCATTTCTCCCCAACCATACTCAGACCGGTTCAAGAAAACTAGGTAACTCACCGGCGAACCGTGTTTGTCCCACGTGGATACATGTATGCCAGGCTAGGCTGCCAACCAATCTAGTCAATAATAGAACCTGGGCCATAGCGTTGTTCACCAGCAGTGTTTTGTTTAAAATGTTGACACAAACATATTTACGCTCCACCGGCTAGGCTATAAGGCGCCTCTGTCAAACCACAAATGTTATGCACCAGCAAATAGTATCATCTCTTTGATATCACAAGTGAAGAATAAAAAATACCTTACTGGCGAAACATAACGTTTTCCCATCTCGTTCAGTCAGGTATTTACCACTTTTGCTCCCTCTTAGGTCCCAAGTCTCTTCAGTACATATGCACCACTTGACATTCACAGTATGTCAAGTGTAAGACAGTATCGTCTCATTAAAAACACATTGTAGAAGTTTTTATCTTACGTCAGCACGTACTGTATTGTGCCTCCCTTTCACTACGGGATTCAGCCTTTCAGGCACTGCACTGCAAATTACTAACACGCCCTGGTGTGACCAAAATGAAATTACTCTTGAGATCACGTCATTTCATCCCTAATTTGCAATATTGGTTAAAGAACAAGATCAAGAATTGCTTACAGAGTGGATTGTTTAAGCGAGATTTCAACCCCACCAACCACAAAACTTGAGAATATTACCCAATACTATTTATCTACTTGGAGTGTACATTTTTGTGGAATGTATATTGCTTCACAAGAGGGTTTCACTAATTTGTACGTGGCTACTGACCACTTAAGTGATTACACTATTGCTCATCCATCATCCAGTTAAGGCTTATCCAGTTATTGATTTCATGAAGCAGTTTCTACAATTCCTCTTTCCACACTTTCGGTACTGTATCTTGATCAGCAGTCCTCACACGCTAGCGCCAAATCTCGTTCATTTCTTGAATTTCTTGACATTAAAGTTAATTTTGCTCTTCCTCATCATATGTGGAGAATCCTATAGGACAGATCAAAGTTACATTCAAATTACTTAAAAGAAACGAACATCAACAGTGGCTCCAGTATTTACAAACAGTTGTAGCAAGTATCAATAAAACCCCGTCTATCCTTTCAGGGTTAAGTGCTGTTGAAGTGTGTTTTGTACTTGGCCAAGATTCCTCACAGATGCTATCTTAAAACACACACTTCCCTTTAAATAAACATGGACAGATTTAAGAAGTTGTACGAATATCGTGAGTTGATTATACTGCGTAAAGAAGTCTATGAAACACTCAAAGCGAAAATGAATGAAAAGAAAAGATCCACTACTCTGTTACCGGATACAAAAATCCTCCTTAAAATGTTATACACACCCAAATTGAATGCCCTTTCTCAAACAAGAATTCGAAGGTCCATATGACAGTTTCACAGGTGGACAATCACTCATATTATTAACCTTACTGATGGCAAGCAAAAGCAAGTCTCCATTGATCGAATCAAGTTATTCATCCCTGACATAAAACAATAACCCCACTTTAAAGCCAAATATCACACCTTTCTCCGCAATTCCAACCCATCATTTTTCCAGTAACTAATGCCACAGTGCACATACACAAACAGAATATTGTGATCGGTCCTTACAGATAGACCATTACCATTTACTTTTCTTTAGTTTGTTTTTTCCTTTTTTCTTCCACCCACTCGGAACTCTGGGTTCCCAAGTCAAGTCACTCTTAAAACAATAGAAATATCGCAGTTTGTTTTATGTACAGCAACCAGGTATTTACTTTTCAGCGTTTTTACAAATTACCTTGTTATCCATCAAAGCATTTTTTCTCTTGTCAATGCTTCTATTTTCAGTTAGGAGGCCAAGTTATTTCGTTACATGCCCAGCAAGTAGTAAACACAATAGACAGTGAAACGCATTCTTGTACTGTCTACCAAACGCACTTTCTATATCTTCTTCCTTTTCTTTTCCCAATACATTGCAGATACGATCTGCACAAGCTATTCAGGACACAATATCTTTAACAACTTTTTTCAGGGTTACTGGTACACAAGAAACTTTTTTCACCATATATAGCACACTTGACTTCTTGGTACACTTTTATCTTTCCTTTCCTGTATCAAAACTCTGACGCCATCACCGCCTGTACCCCTATACCCAATCTCCACATACATCTAGTTAATGGCAAATCCCTTTTACTGCATGTTGTATAACTATTTTGCAATGTAATACATATTTTAGTTTAACTTCTCCGTCGCTGTCACTTTTTAAATACGGCAATTAATTTCGTTTTTCTTATTTATTATAACTTTACATGTCTTTTAAAATGAAGTTATTTTTATCTTCTAGTATTACGTTCTTTTCTTAACATTTACGGTAGCGCAGTGTTTAATCCTGCCTTGCCATCAACCACTATCCTTCGGCCCTGACACTATCCCAATGAAACAAGATATGGTATTCTCACAATTCTGGATTATTTCCTATAAAATACCTTTACCTAAAGACAAGGATCACAAAATTGATCTTAGGAGATCACAAAATTGATCTTAACAGATCATAAAATTGATCTCTTGCTAATTCATAGCTCTGTGTCCAATTTTTACTTAGCACAAATACACTTAAAACTTTACATAAGAACTAAACAATTTGCAATTTTCTCCTCAAGAACCTACAAACCTGTTTCGTAAAATTCATTCCCTTTTACCATTTCTCGGCGATGCCTTATATTTTATAATTGGAACATCCACAGCCAGCCAACTTGATAATTTCCAACAAGTCACTAATCAGATCCAAAATTTAGAATCTCACAAACAAGGCATTCATAAAACATTGGCCAATTTCAGCGCTGCCATCTCAAGATTAGCCAATAATCTCGCTTTACCTTATCAGAAATAGAAACCGCTATCAAACGCATTGTTGAAAATTAACATTCAATTTCTTCTGACATTTTCACAAATTACAATAAATTACCATCTTTTATAACATTTTTGTTACAACTCGTCACGCATTTAGTGAATAATTTGCAATACTTTGTTCTTCATTACAAATTTCAAAACGCTTTTTCAAACTTACAATAATTATAAACTACCCAGATCACTCGTAGAACCGAACATTTTAATTCCGATTTGAATCTTTTGCGCCGTAAGCTTCGACACAAGAATTTGACAATTAGTCCTTCCATTTCAATACAAAATACATATGAATTACAGGTTACATCCTATGTTTATTCAGATGATGTTATCCTGATCCACGTTAAAAACCCATAATCCCATTATCCAAGACCTATACATAATATCAAATACTTTCTTTCCCTAACGGCCTATTCTGAGACTTGTTCCTTGCAACTGAATACCTCTTACGCAATTATGACATAAATAATGCAATTCCTCTCAGTTTCTCACAAGTAAAGTACCCGAAGTGAGGACTCGAGTTGCTCATCAAGTGATACCTTAAATTGAAGCTAGTGACGAGTATAGTACACCTGTGAAATCCTAGCTGCAGAGCTCCAGAAATAGAAAGGTTATGGCGGGTCAAAGTTCAAAGAGAAAGCGAATTGTATTGAAACAAGTCACAACGAAAGGCAGAACAAAAGTCAGAAGGACATGGGTTTGAATTAAAATGCGATTCATGTGAAGGAAAGAGGCACGTACAAAGTAATACATATTGATACAATCAATATGTAAGTCGTCAATGAAGCCATGTGATAAGCAGATACTTTGCTCACAATGAGCACACTTGACAAAAGAGATGTTCTCACATGAGGTCTTGTAACACTCGTCACGTATATTAGAATCAAAACAATAATCCAATGGAGAAATCCAGGGCTCGGGCTCCTCATCCAATTAGCCGCTTTTGTAAAACGCAAACCTGATCATGTTGCGAAATCGTGAGGCGCTGAATTGGAAGAGAGTGAAGGACTGCATTCGTAAAATTCTATCCCGATGCCAAAGATTAATTTCCGAGGAAGCGATAACTATGTCAGTAATGAACCTGATAAATGATTTATATGGACGGAAGAAGTAAACATTAAGTGGTTGGATGAAACCAGTGCAACCACCAGGAATTAAACTTTGAACAGTGTTATATGATTAGGGCATAATTCATTTGATACGTTATCATCCTTATTTGCACTCCATGAATCCAGCAAAAGCAAAACTTTCTCACGATCGGCAGGCAGGCTATTCCAGAATACAGAATATAACTCTTTTAAATCACTTTTGTTCATGTTTGCAGTCTTTCCTGGACGGGACACTATGTTATCGGGATCTTTTTGCTTATTTCCTGGAAATTGACCACTGGATTCGGATGCAAGAACGTACATCGGACGCAATATTTCACCATCCATGCAACTAACCGGCATGACCATATATGAATGACTTATCCAAATGCACCTCTTACAACCATCGTACCTATAGTCCTATGAGTCTTGTATGCATGGAGTTCCTTGTCAAATCGACTTTGATCAGCATTTATTACTTGACGAGGATTCAGGTCTTCTAGTAACATAAGTTCTTTCATGGACGTAATAAATGTCGTAGATAAGTGATTTAATTCAGCCTCTTTTGATTTCCACGTTTTGCTAACCCTATGCGTGATAGAACGACTGACGATATTGTTTCTCTTTTTAAAATCAGACAGCCAGTGACGAGATGCCTTGAATTGTAGAGTATTATACGGATCTAGCTCTTTACTTATCTGAAGAGCCCAAAAGCGAAGTGTCCTGTCGTGTATCATTGCACATCTCTCGACCATTTCTTTGAATTTATCGTGAACTGCTGCATTAAGTTTCTTAGAACTGGGTTTTTGCCTTCTTTTCTCATATTCAAAGAGGATGTTTTTCGATTGAATTAATCTATACTGTGACTTGACAGATGAAAATTTCCTTCGCTTCATTTCCGGGTCCAAAACATGTAAGCTGCTTCTTTATAATTATCGTTCAAGATTTTTTTTTTTTTTTTGGCGAAGGCTGATATTCTTCACCTGAAGAAGCTACAGATGTCGGAGACTCTTGATGTGTTTGAGAACCTTGCGATGTACTTGGCATTTCCTCATCAAAGACGTCATCATCGTAGTCTCCATCATCGCTTTCATCACTGTCACCAGCAAATCCAAGAGTTCTAACTTCTTCTATGATTTCCATCTTGTCCTCAAGTATCTCCACTATTTGTTTGTACAATGAATCTTCATACCTATTCATTCTCCTAATAACAAAGCCATATTTCTCATACAGAGCATGAACGATGGCACCTTGTAATGGGTCCTTTTGTACCTTTGAATCCGCAACCGTAAATAATAATAAAATATATATGAAGCGTTGCGGTCAAATCATAAGAAATCCCATTACATCCATTATAACTTCTCAGGGTTGCTCTTGCAGGTTCGAAGCTCGATGTCTTTGATAACCTATACCTAATAAGTGCCCCAAAGCTACACCGTAGTGGTGACACAAAGCGAAGTTTGTAGAGAAATTTATCCACAATTGCTGCGGCGCTTTTCAACAGCCTGGGCAATGCAGACAATTCCTCCACTACGTCTAGCTATAAAAGAAGACGAAGAAATGCCACAACAAAATAAGTTTATTTAATAGAGGATTAAAACATAATACATTTGCGTCTTGATTACCTCTATATTACCTCTGCATCTTGTACCTGACAAGTGCTACTTACATACATAGTACATGCAATTAATTGGTAGACTTGAACTTTTCTCTCTCTGCTTACATTTAAATTCAATGTCGAATAAATTAGTAATTGCTTTTTAACTCTTTTAAAACCAGTGCCATTGATTCCATATTGCACCTTACAGTTAAATAAAATATAAAAAGTTACTCGCTTCGCTTCTTCAGTGGCAAAAGTACAGCCATCTAGCGAGCACCTCGGGAAACTCTTAATATATCGTTGGCAGTATAACGAGGTCATTACATAAGCTTCCCCCATCGTTTTAAATAAAATAATTTTGATTAAACATGATAAAATTCATTAAAGTAATAAAATTATTTTTTTCAAATAATACAATATAAATTAAATATGTCATTTCATTAATCAACTCCGTATGTTCAGTTGATTAAAATAAATTAATCAATATCCTCTGTTGATTCATTGATAATATGTTTAACTTTAAACAAAATAAATTATTATTTTTTAAAAATATATCTTTAAATTCTTTGAAACATAATAAATTAAAATTGCTTAAACAGAAAAAAAATAGATGTATTAATTAATTCCCTTTTGTTCATTACAATATGGAAAATGTTTAAAAAAATTCAAGTTATTTCATTCACACATTATTATTGCTTATTTGCTATAAAGATATTCTTGTAAAAATCATTTCATGATTGTATTCAGTATTAATTACTTTTCAATATTAACTATTACACTAGCTCATGTCTTTACACCATTTCCAAATGTCAAATTCACATCTTTGTAACATTTGTGTTTTGAAGTATACTATTTGATTGATTCATAATATTTCTCTCGCATTTGTTTTATCAGATCTGTGAAACGTTGATATTTGATTGGATCCAATTTGCGTCTGCTCATAAGGTAATCGGCTTGCATACATTGGTTTTGCGCTTTCAAGAAATTATTTTGTTCCATACTTTTCTTGGCAATGTCGTACAATCTTTGCAGTACACCGTCATAATCCTTATTACGTCTTTTCCTCTTTTCACATATATCTTCTTCTTCCTCTTCTTCGGAAATTCTTTCTTCCATCCCTCTTGTAACTTTTGAAGTGTCGTCTTCATTGACTTTGTTTCCGATTATTTTATTTTGTTTATTTCCTTCGACATCGGAAAGCCGTTCTGTACCATTTATTTTCATTGTGATCAGTTCATCCCTATCATATTTTGACTTTATAGTTTTCACTTGATCATCTTGACTTTCTTCTTCACTAGTTGTAACCTTATCTTCAATTACTAATTCCTTCGTCACCTCATCTTTCTTCTGATAACAATTGTTTACGATTCTTTCTTGGTCAGCAACATACATATCATTTGGATTTCTGGTATAATTATCTGAGATTTTTGCTTATCTTTTCCATTTACTTTTAGTGAAGTACTGCCATTACACACTTTTCTTGTGTCTTCAGGTTGAGGTGTCTTAATTGTAGTAGTAGAATCAAGTTTATTTATACTTTCCATATTCCATATGTAATGACCTCGTGCTCCGAGGTGCTCGCTAGATGGCTGTACTTTTGTCGTTGCAAAAGCGAAGCGAGTAACTTTTTCATATTTTATTTAATTGCAATGTGGAATCAATGGCACTGGTTTTGAAAGAGTTAGAAAGCAATTGCTAATTTATTCGACATTATTTGAATGTAAGCAGAGAGAGAAAAGTTCAAGTCTACCAGTTAATTGCATGTACTATGTACAGTATGTAAGTAGCACTTGTCAGGTACAAGATGCAGAGGTAATCAAAATGTCATTTTATTATGTTTTAATCCTCTAATAATAAACTTATTTTGTAGTGGCATTTCTTCGTCTTTTTTTATAGCTAGACGTAGTGGAGGAATTGTCTGCATTGCCCAGGCTGTTTAAAAGCGCCGCAGCAATTGTGGATAAATTTCTCTACAAACTTCGCTTTGTGTCACCACTACGGTGTAGCTTTGGGGCACTTATTAGGTATAGGTTATCAAAAGACATCGAGCTTCGAACCTGCAAGAGCGACCCTGAGAAGTTATAATGGATGTAATGGGATTTCCTATGATTTGACCGCACAGCTGCAACGCTTCATATATATATTATTATTATTTACGGTTGCAGATTCCAAGGTACAAAAGGACCCATTACAGAATGGCTACCCAATATGGCGGCTCGATTAACATGGATAACAAGATACCAAGTGAGGATAATTCCGATTCAGAAAATGACGTTGGAAGTCCATCTCAGGAACGCGTCAATCCTCGAATACAAAGCGAGAGATGCGAAGATGAAGAGGTGATGACTAATCCTGTTTTACGGAAAATGCTTGATATGATGGAAAAGATGTTTCAAGAACAGAAGAAGGAGGAAAAATTGAAAGAAGAACGTAGGCGTAGAAAAGAACAAAACCTAAAAGGAAACTCAAAATCTATTATACTGAGAATTATATTAGAACTCTGGAAAAGGTTTATGTTATATCTACATAACATAGGTAAAGAAGATGAAGGAAAGGTAGATGCTAAGGAAATACAGCCTCTATCTTATTCCAAATGTTCAGAACTGGATCGAGAGAAAGTTTTCAACGATGGGTATCAACTGTTAATTAATGATGTTGCAGACATAAAAAACCGATGCAAAGACCAGGCGATGAACCTGAAATATCAATCGGCTTATACAGGGTAAGTCAAAATGATGTACCCGATTTCATAAATTTATTTTGTGAAATATAATGAACATATCTGAATGTAATACATGTGGTAAGAAGGGTAACTCTCAAAGTTTTTTTCAGTCACATCACAAGTGCTCTATGTGAGCACCTCGCGTAACACGACACACATCAAGCCGATAGTTGATCTCCTGCCAAACCTTGTATAGTGTGTCACGGTCAATCTCTGCAATGGCTGCTGTGATGCGGGCGCGAAGGTCACCCAATGTTGTTGGAAGTGGTGGTACGTAAACACGATCCTTTATGAAACCCCACAAAAAGAAATCACACGGGGTCAGATCGGGGGAACGAGGTGGCCAACGAATCCAGCGCTGTGGCAATGCCTCATTGAGATGATCCCGAACGCTGCCATGGTAATGCGGAGGGGCACCATCCAATTGAAGAATGACATCTGCACTATCCTCTTCGAGCTGTGGAAGGAGCCATTGTTGCAGCATATCAAGAAAAACATGTCCTGTCACAGTAGGTTCAAGGAAGAAAAAGGGCGCATAAATCTTTTCAGGGGAAATGGCACAAAATACATTCACCTTGGGTGAATCGCGTTGGTGTTCCACAACTGCGTGGGGATTATCAGTTCCCCAGATCCTTACGTTGTGTCTATTCACATTCCCAGAAAGGTGAAACACCGCTTCATCACTGTAACGTAACCTTTCGGCGAACCCATCCTCTTCCATTAACGTGAGAAAATCAGCACAGAAAGACGCTCGAGCAGCATAATCAGTGTCTCTTAAGGCTTGTAGCAGTTGCAAGCGATAGGATTTCATTTGTAAACGTTTCCGCAGAATTCGCCATGCAGTTTTCTGTGGCATTTCAAGTTCCCTCGCTGCCCGGTAGGTAGACTTCTGTGGACTCCGCACAAAACTGGCGCGAACACGTTCCACTGTCTCTTCCTCAGCTGAAGGACGGCCAGTCGATTTTCGCTTACAGATGCAGCCCGTATCTCTGAATTTTTCATACCACGTACTAATGGTTTTTCCAGTAGGTGGGTCTTTGCCATACTTGGTACGGAAATGCCGTTGAACACTCATCACAGAGTTGTTTACATGGTAATCCAGCACACAGAACGATTTCTGCTCTCCAGTCAGCGCCATTTTCGTTAACTGCTTCAAGCGCCGCGTAGCGGTAGACAATGCAACCACGCGGGACATAAACTAAACTCAACTAAACTTTGAACTTTTGCCTTTCCTTGCATGTAGCTCACATTAAGATATGTTCATTATGTTTCACAAAATAAATTTATGAAATCCGGTCCATCATTTTGACTTACCCTGTATAAAATCTTTAGAAGATCATATTACTTCTTTAGAAAACAAATGTAAAATAACTCATGAACACGTGCAAAGACTAGAAAAGAAATGTGGTAATACTTCTAGAATTGAAGAAGACAATTCAATTCAACAAGGAATAAAATTGATCAATGAACAACTGAACGAGCAGTCAAAAACCATTAGAAGTATTAAGTCGATTATAGAAAATTGTTACTCTTTACATCAGGACAATAACCTTCAGAATAAAAGAACCGAGTCATTAGAAACTTCTTATACTCAGTTTGTGGATGATAATAGAAAGAAAAAAATAAATAAGTACAGACGAAAAACCATCAAGTGGTATAAAATCAGAAACTACTACAGACAAATACAACTGATGTCTAAAGATTTAAAATCCATTGACAGTTCACTTACAGAAAGAAATAGGTGTTCTTTAATTTTTCATACGCTTCCAAAGTATGTGAAGGAGAAAATGTCTGGGCATAGATATGACACCATACTACAACTAAGCAAGTTAGTTGGAAATTTAGGAAGAGAGTACAAAAGGTATATCCAATGCCAACATAAAAGTAATCTAGTTTATGCTAACGATATTTATCACATAGTCGATGAGAATATGGAAAGTATCAGTAAACCTGATTCTACTACTACAATTAAGACACAAGAAAAGTGTGTAATGGCAGTACTTCACTAAAAGTAAATGGAAAAGATAAGCAAAAATCTCAGATAATTATACCAGAAAGTATTATTCGTAATCCAAATGATATGTATGTTGCTGACCAAGAAAGAATCGTAAACAATTGTTATCAGAAGAAAAATGAGGTGACGAAGGAATTAGTAATTGAAGATAAGGTTACAACTAGTGAAAAAGAAAGTCAAGATGATCAAGTGAAAACTATAAAGTCAAAATATGATAG
>JAGDQP010033321.1:0-20741 GCA_022664845.1 Lepisma saccharinum
ATGACGTCCTTTGGCATTTACTCATTCGGAAGTAGGGACAGTAAATATAACGACCAGGGTCTTCGTTGAGGCACCATCTCGTTATTCGCCTTGTGAAACTGAGGAAAACCGGTCAGTAGTCCGTAGCGTGGCTCTAACCGCATGGCTCTATATTACAGAATCGAAGTCCATATCTAATAGAATACGAGAGGCCGGCCTTTCATAATGCTATTTAATTATTCTCTCATCCTTTGTGTACTCATAGTTTGCGACCTGCATGTCTTTCCTTTTCCGTATAATTTTTCCACATATTTCCACCTACTTCTACATAATTTCCACTTATTTGTCTTTCAACTTCCCTATAGTTTCCATTTGTCTGTCCGTATACATTTTCCACCAGTTTGTCTGTCCCTTCTCTGTACGCTTCCCACCTGACTGCCTGACCTTGTCCCTACAGGCCTACCTTTTCCACTATATCTCTGTCCCTTCTCTATACGCTTCCCACCTGACTGCCTGACCTCGTCCCTACAGGCCTACCTTTTCCACTATATCTCTGTCCCTTCCCTTATACTTTCCACTGCTTTTCTTTCCCTATACCTTCTGCAGCTGACTCTCTCTATTATCTATGCTTTTTACATATCTTTTTTCCTGTCTCTACACCTATTCAAGAACTCTGTCTCTCTGTCCGTATAACTTTTCACCTTTTGTCTTTCCCTTTTTCTGTCTACCTGACTGTCTCTCCCTATATCTTTTGCCCTTGTCTCTTCATATACCTTTACCAACTATCTGTCTGCGCTTTTCTTATATAAATTTGCTGTGTTTTCTTTGTCCTTTTCCTTATACTTTTCTCATCTACTTGTCCCCTCCTGTTTCTATTCATTTCCCATTTTCCAGTCTGTTCTCTTTTTTCCTAAGTGGCAAAAAGAACAAGTAAGTTGGTCATACAAAATTAGCTTGTAGCGATTACTGTGCCGTATTGCGAAATTTTTTCTTTCTTCTGAACTCTGCTATGGATTATTTCTCTGTAAATAAAACTAATTTAAATACAATATAATGGATCGTTGCAATTTTGTATAATTGAATTTTTATCACACATTATTATGTGAATTATTTATCTTTTTTTTTCAGGGAGGAAAATCAAACTGCTCCAGCACCCAATGTCCTGTGAATTGTACACAAGACTCATACGCAACGGATGAGTGCTGCCGAATTTGTTCAGGTAAATAGGTGCATTCTATATTTAATACAGTTTGTGGGGTGAGAAGCAACATTGGAGGATTTAACAGACTTTACATAGAGTTTTACAAGGTCTTTATCGATTTTTAACTGTAAAAAATCGAAGTTGGAGGAGTGTTCAATAATTTGTGGGGGTGAAACCCTGACTGGGGGGTCGGGCGACGAGACCTACTTCATCTGCTACAGCATCTCATTTAACGTTCATATGCAAATTTGTAGCGGCTGATGGGTAGAAAAGTAGACATGACAGCCGCAAAATTTCGGGGTTTCGTGTTGAGACTATGGCACCATTTACACATACAAGGGTGTATCAAAGAGTTCCCGAATGAGCTCTGTAGTACGTCAATAGATGACAGAACTCGCAGCGAGAGTGACCTGCAGTATTGATAAGGCAGTGTTCCAAGTGACAGCACTGTGTTTACATCGGGAGTTGTTATCGTGGTGTTTGTGTGTGTGGTAGTCTGTGAGTACGTAATGGACAGAAAGGTGAAAGAACGAGCCAACGTGAAAATGTTGTGGTCTACTGGGCAAATCGACCACAGAGGCACTGAACATGCTTCCCCAAGTTTATGGAGATGAGGCAATGAGTCGTCGTACGCAATGTTACGAGTGGCACAGGCGCTTCAAAAGAGAAAGAACGTTCTTTGAAGAAGAAATGCGAGTTGGAAGACCTTCCACTAGCATCCCCCCCCCCCCCCCACCGAAAATGCGCAACGAATTCGGGACCTTGTGCGTGCGGATCGTCTGAGGACGATCAATGATATTGCTGACGTGTCGTACGGGTCACTGCAGACAATCCTAACGTCGGAATGAACATCTGGCATGTCGATGTCAAGTTTGTCCCTCTCCTGCTGAACCCTGAACAGAAGGAACATCGCGTCGCAATGTGTCAATCTCTGTTGTCGATTTGCCCAGTTCAAGGCAAAATTTCACAATGGGTCTTTGTTCCACTTCTCTGTCCATAATGTAATCGCATATTACCACTCACACACTCATGATCACGTAAACACCACTTGAACAACTCCCGATGTTAACACAGCGATTTTACTTGGAACACTGCCTTATCAAGATTACAGGTTACTCTCGCTGTGAGCATAACCCTGCTGCCGTCTGTTGGCGCGCTGCAGAGTTTGTTCGGCAGCTTTTGATACAGCCTTGTATACCTAAATATATTCATTTACGCAATCAATATTAATTTTTCCAGTTCTAATATAGACTACCACAATTTGTCGCTACAGTGTCAGCGCATTAAAAAAAAAATGTCACTATGTCAGGATTTGACATATTGAGAAGGAACGTTAAGAGCCAAACACACTCTGTTCTTTATAAGAAGCAACGTCGCAAACTTTGGCAGATAAAAATGGAGACAGATTGCTTAAAAGTAATTTTATGTTGAATTGGCAACATGACCTCTGACACTGCTGTGACTGTCTATGTGTAGCTCTACTGTCTGAATGACGACTAGAAATTTCACGTCGATTTCTAAAATGAATTTGAAAATATTCCGAAATCTGTAAATTTTATCATAGTTTACAGTTCCCTAGTCAGTGGTACGCAGTAGATGTGTATTTTGGTTTAGTGGTGTGTGAAGCGAAAATGTTTGGGAACCTCTGTTGTAAAATATATTGTCTTTTTCCGTTTACTACTGTTCCCGTTTAAGTAATGCTAGTAAGTCATGCGAAATATCTATGCTTTTAATCTTTTGCGCAGACCCTTAACGTAAAGTAGTAGAGGCTTAGTTCGTACTCCATGGTTTTCTCAGTTTTTAAATCGACTGTAAAAAAGAAATTAGGAGAATGAGATTCGCCGTCCGACATTACTTTATCTATTTTGAGATAGAGTAGCTGCATATTTCAATACACATCAAGAAGACCCATCTGATCATGAAAATATGTATCATATCGTTATCATCGGTTACTTTCGTTATCACAAGTACGAAATTACTTTATGACGTATTTTCTTGTTCAAATTTTTGTTTCATTATTTTACTTCTTAAATGTCATTTGATGTGTCTTAAAGTTTCGAGCTCTGTTACAGAGAAACCTCATTTAGTACAAAATTAGCTAAAATTACCACATTGTAGTAAATAGGCAAACTGAAACTGTGATGTCAGGCTTCAATACATTAGGCACTCTTTAATCCGGCATTCTTTGGTTCGGCTCCGATCGAGCCGCTCACATTCGAATTTTTCGGGTGGATTCGGGCGTTTGTTGACGTTTTTAGAGACTTCTTTAAACTGTAACGCTTATGTGTAATTTTACTTACCGTAGAGCGGCTTATTTCATGTACAACTGTTTTGAATATTATTGTACTGTACTGCATTTTCTTTGGTATTCCCATTAAAACTATATTGACGTTCGATAATGTGGCAAATTCGCTAATCCGGTACGACCTTGGTCCTAAATGTGCCGGATTAAAGAGCGCCAACTGTATTTTTAACAATTGTCTTATGCTCTTCTGTTAACATGTTTCACTGGCATGGTCCTGTATAATCCACCCTGAACTGCTACGCTTGGAAGATTCATTTCTTCCACTGTTTAAGGAACATGCCTATTCGGACGACAGACGATCTACCTTGCACTCTGGATAACGGAGTATGCAAGTGAACGAAACGGGGCAAACCCAGTTTCGGATACGGCCTTAACATCCTTTACTGCTATGCAACCCACTAGCTTCAAGAATGAATTTAGTTGCATAACCATCGATACACGCACACTGTACCTGAGAGCCAGAAAACATAAATCCTTATTTTAAAGACAATACAAAACAACTTTGTAAGGATAGAGGAATTTAGAAATGGAAAATATTAATTTGTTCTAAGGTGCAACTCTATTCGTTAACCTAGGTCTGTACATCATGAACACGATAATATAAAAAACTTGCTGGAAGTTTTATCTCTCGTGGTAAAAGCATATAACTTCAAACTTGTTTTTTACCATATAGTTATTTACTATACTTGCTCTTTATCTCAAACTTCTGAATATGATCAAGGGTGCTAAAACGAATAAACATATTGGGATAAGCTTGAAACGTTTAAAACTCTGAAGTGAGTTCGCAATTACAGCAACTTGTGCAAGTTTATATTTTTTCATATACGCTCACCCCCTTCACTTCTTTTAAAAGTTATTGAACGGTGAAACAAGATATGAAAACTTTGCAAAGGTGGAACTCTGTGACAATAAAACGTAGCACTTCTAGCAGATAAATCCAACTTGTTAGAGTGTGACGTAATAATGTGTAGGCAGTCAAATATATAAACAGTAAATTCTTTAACAATCTAAGCCATAGACATCTAAAGGCAATAAATAAATTCAAAATTCAAGGTAAATTCTTTAAAATGCGTATTACTTTATATCATACAATTCCGGAACTACTATCTTCTTTACTTTCCAAAATTGTAATATACTGTATTTCGTCGTGCATAATTTTCAAAGGTCGAAAAAGAGATAACCTTAACATTTCGACTTTACCTCGTATATTCCAACTCTCGCTTACTTGAATGAATCGCGTATAGTAAAGTAGTTAGACTATTTGATCTACCTACTTTAGGCCGGCCATTGAAAAGTAATGTTTTCCATCTACAATGAAACCTCTTTCACTCAATGAGGCCCATTCAGTCGCGACGCAACATCATGACGGAGTTTGTATCGTATCGCTTTTCCTCTGGGAGTGGGATGGAGGTGAAGAAACGCCAATCTTTCTTTCCAATCAACCCCGTGGGTGAGTGTTCGTGCCCCAGCAGTGTTCGAGTGGAAGTAAATACACTCAGAAAGCTCTGTGTGCGGTTGTATTGGCCACGGTTATAGTATCAACGAGCGTTTTCCATTAATCTCCACCGTATGGTACGTAGGCGTAGGTGCTGACGGGAATCTGTCAATCCAGGAGAAGAGCGCACGAAAGCCCTCATTCTTCGTAAAACCATTCTCACTACAACCAATGCATCAAGGAAGAGATTTCCCAGGTTTATAAATCAACGTCCATTATTTTGTAGTGGATGGGTGCAGCTTCAATTGGTGGTGGTGGTGGCTGCGACGGGGCAAATACGCCCTCGCATCACTTCTTCTTTTTCCCGTCAACACTTATGATCACTATTGCTTAGCGTTTGGTTGTTTGGGGGCTTTGCTGACGTCAATACTAAGTAAACCAACCATCCAAGTACACTGTTTGATATTAGTCTGGCCTCTGATTGTGAAAATTGTCTATGTCTAAAAAAAAGTCATCAACGTATGATAAAAACGGAGCAATTACAATTAGGGGATAGACATATTGGTTTAACAATATGTGGTAGGATTAACTGAAAAAAAATATAACATTTAATAAAGATGCAAATCGGAAACGAACTCGTGAGGTGGTTACTCTACAACTGTGCAATCTTTGACATGGTCTCTGACAATTGAGGCGCATGCGCGAACAAAAGTCTATGTTCCATGTTAAAAGATAGTACATAGACTTTTGCTCGCTCATGCGCCTCAGTTATATAATGAGACTGACTTCAGAGTAATGAACAGAAACAATTAGATAATCTATGTAATTTATTCAAAATATACTGAACGATCACTATATTAAAAACAACAGCAAAGTTATGTAATGTCACCAATAGGTGATGCAGCTGGAGAGCATTTTCTTTTCTTTTCCCAAGTACAGAATAGAACACGCAAACAAAGACAGGTTGCATGCTCCTCCTTTACTGAGTTATCTAAAGACAAGACTGATAAATAAAACTGGAGAAAAAATTAGTTCTACAGCCATAATCATATTTGTTTTGTAAAACGGGAAACAGTGAATATAAACAAAACGTTTGTTAAGATATTAGATCCTCCCATAAGTAATGTCCTTTTTAGCGTGGTCGTGGAAACCACTTCCATGCGAAGGCGAAATAAAGAACTACGACATAGCCGTGAGACTTTCGGTATATGGGACAGTTCATTGTGAACTCGTGTGTGGAGTAGGAGTGTTCGGAATTCAGTAGTCAAAGAAATTCCGAATTCCGTTTGTAATTGCTCACACTTCCGAGCATCTCTTGTGCGGAACAAGATAAAATCTGCAGCAAGTTGTGAGGCAATGACACGTGTTTCAACGCGTGTTTTAACATGTCTGAATATGAACGGCATGCTATGCTTGATCAATTTCATCAGAGACATTCATAGACCGCAGCGGCACAAAGCATCAATGCCATAATGATCACGGAACTCTTGAGGTCCCAAATGTCAGAGATGGTTCACAAAATTTCTACCTGGATAGCCTCATTGATATTCAACGACAAGGCGAACCCGTCGAGCTGGACAATGGCGTTCTGCAAGCAGCCGTTGAGAGGAATCTACTTCAAACGGTTGAAGAATTAATCATTCGACCCATTCATCTTCATCTTCACGATCTTGGTTTATGTTTCAATGGATACTCCATGAGTCGATACCACAACAGAAGAAGCATATTTGGACATTTGGAGTGCCTCATTGATATGTTACAGGAAGGAGTAAGTTTTTGATAGAACGATAACGGGAGACAACAACCTGATCCTTTACCAAACATTAAACGAAAACATCAGTAGGTGTCTAACGGAGGGTAGTGAAAAGTAGCGTCAAAACAAGAACTCCACTCACTCACCCAAAGTGTTTGGTGGCAGATGCGCTATATTACACTGAAGAACAAAATTTGTGCAACTGCAGTTATCTGAATTGTATCACATTTTCTGCATAATTCAGGTGTGCTGATCACGAATATGGAATATGACATTGTTTTTTCCCCTAATGTCTCTGATTCATATAGCAAAATGAACACGTCACCGCTGTAGCAATAGTAAGATTAGTTATAAATGTCCCAAAATTTGTTTATTGTACATTTACACCCAGAGTAAAAGGAACGCACCTTCATGGACATCCTATAGCCCAAGCTCTGCAACATTTGCTTCACAGCATCCTTTGTATTGACGTACCTTATTTCTGGATTTGGCTAACTTCTACAACACAAAAGTAGCAGTCGTCATCATGATGGTAGTGGATCTTCTTACGATTCCCAATATGAGAAATTGCAAATGGTAAGCTCATCTTGGATCTGCATAGCCAACCTTTTAGTGCAGAGCGACAAGCAAACACACAACACATGAGGAGCCCAAGGTTGGCCGTGGTCGCGAGCTGCTACTCTGAAGTGTGCTGCGTATGCAACATAATACTTTTTCACTGGTGCGATTTTGTTTGACCTGTTAAGAGCTTTTATAACGCAATCAATGTAAGATAATGAGCTTGCAGACAGTTTGCAATGTCGAGAAGGGTTGATATGATTCACACCATCCAACAAGTTAAATTACATTTAATCACTTTATGTTACTAAACGATCTTAACACGTGACCTTTAAACCTTCAACTGAGATAGAGAGACCGCAATTAGAAGTTGCGAATGCACAAGAGACATCACCACGGTCGAGTGCAGCATTATTGAAGTGAATGAGAGACACATTCTGTTGAGTAAAGTGCAAAATAGCAATTATTTGTTCGTGCCTAACAATAATATGTACGTGGCACATATCGAAAAAAATTGCGCAGTTTTATCCTGAACCAGATAATCACGGCAAAGAACTGCTATCAGCAAATGGAACGGCTATGGGCTGAATTGCTGGACAAACGCTATTCATTAGTCAACTGTAACAGGGTGGTGATCCACAAAACAACACCAGCACACACACAGCAAGAATAACCTGTGCTACATTACTGGAATTAGGATGGGATAAAATTTCGCACGCACCTTATTTAGCGTACCTTGAGCCTACAGATTTAAGTCTGTTTCCCAGACTCCAAACCATCTTGTCGGGAGAACTGTGCAAAACGTTGAGGACGTGCGGCGAACGAAGGCCGAGCGTTTTCTTCAGAATTCAGACCATTATTCAAGCGGGTTATTCAAAAACTCGTTGACAAGTGGCAGAGTTGTGGACTCAGGAAGCGATTATTATGATGAAGATTCTCCTCCAACTACGTTTTCGTTATTTTCTTTATTATAACAAAACAACAGTAGTTATGGGGTGACCCAATACGACGGTAAAATACGTTTGCCATGATAAAGGCGGAAGAATGTTTTTCCCACGTATTTCTCAGCCAGAAGCAGTGATTTAGAACTTACGATCAAGGGCTTCAGATCGGCACTAAGGAGGCAAGTGAGTTCGAGTACTGGTGCTAGCCATACGTCTGAGATTTTGCAAGGTTTCCTGCCAGTTTCACAAGGAAAATGTCGGTAGGATACCTAGACAAAGTACTTTCCTTAACTGCTCCAGAAGTCCTCGTCTCAGACATATGACGGGCTAAGACTATAGTCTACATAACTTGTAAACTTGTTATCAGTCACTTGTTTTGATCTTGTTAAATCTCTTATTGTGCTGAACTTGATAACCAAGAATGAAACAAATTTCTTCGAACAACTCGTTCTCACAACTAGACTAATTCAAGATTGTTGAAACAAGCAGATATGTGAGAAAGCTTGTTAACCTTGGAATCTAATTAGAATTTATTTTGTTGTCCTGCCGTTCTCGTCTTAGTGCGATGAAGTCCCATCGCGTTCGTCGTAACCTACTCTCCGCCAGCTTTCACCCTTTTACTACAGACATCTCTTGTGAATCTGGTGAACTAACTATAAATAACGCTTGCTAAGGTCGAGTGATTCCGTAGTCTCATGGTTACAGCATCTAAGCAGTGTTCCATAGGTCCTCAGTCCGATTATCATCCAGGTTGAAGTTTAAAAGTTTTTTTTTAAGAATTACATTAGATTCTTCTTCCCTATCTTGTCAAAGCTATTTCAACCTTGATTCTTGTAAACTAGATGCTGAATTTGGCCTTATTTAAATCTTTTTTGGTTTGATTCGCTAAGCTTGCATGAAGTTGTCAAAGGAACCTTGATTCACTTTTGCGTCAGGCCTAAATTGCTATGTGGGAGGCACCTATGTAGCCCATAAGTAGAAAAATTCGTTTCTGAAATATATTTGCCAAAGAAAGGATCTGATTTGATTTATTTCACTTATTATTTTAATCAACCAACAGGAATAATTCCGATTTACAGCTGACACATTTAAGGACACTGATATGGGAAAGGGAGAGGAATGTGGGAAGAAAGTCAGTCAGGAATTTGTTTGAAGTTACCATACCATTCCAGCATTAGACTGGTGTGACTGAGGAAAATTCAGTCAGGACGGACGGTCTGAGGTCATAAATAGATCTAAGGAAATTCATGGAGTGGAAATTCAACGCTTTACTAACTGGGCCACAGTGGAAGACAGGAGTCTTCTTTTGGGAGGTACTCGTCACACACACATACAGGTTTTCCTGATGTAATAACATTTGAATATTTCTTTTTTAATAAAAGGCGAAAAATGGCATTTTCGATATCATTCCAATTTGTCCTTGAATTCAAAGAATAAAGAAAAAGAAAAGATTTCTGAATAGATTCATAGTTAAAATAAATGTTTCTTTATTAAACGACAACGAGAAAATGGAAAAGTGCAAAAAGAAAGTAAAAGAAAATGTCACCGCTTTCTCTTCTTTCTTCACCGTGTCATAATAATTTTCACCCAGCTTCCTTCGTTGCTATGGATACCCAGTGGTCCTCTTCTCTTTGGCTACCACGTTTCCGTGTATTATCCCTTTGGCTATCCCTCGGCCATACGCACATCCACTCTACAACAACGCTCCTGGAGACAAATGACTGTGGTGGCGCCGTCTTGTCCCAAGACCCACAATGCACCGCTCTTTTCCCGGACGATAGAAGTTAGGAGGTTGTGGAGTGCGACGGGTAGGGGTGGGGGATATAATACTGTACCATGTTCAAATTCTCCTCCGTTCTCACCGACTTCCTTTTTTACGTATTTTTTTTCGTATCTGCACAGTTCTATTTTTTTCGTCTTTGTATTCCACTGCTTTTCGAACTGAACTGAGATCTTGACGTGATGTTTCTCTCTCTCTCTCTCTCTCTCTCTCTCTCTCTCCCCACACACATACATATACCACACACATATATATATATATGGAAAGAGAGAGACTGAGTAACCAGCTCTCACTACTATGGCCGCTACAAGCCAGTGCTTCTTTTGGTAAAACGAACACTTTTCTAGTATAAATAATTGACACAATACGAAAAAAAAACCAAACAGATTCACACAGCTTACTTACACAAACTGTTTGTATTTTATATCATTTGTACTCGGAACTCTTTTACTACTAAAAATTCCATCCACGTATGCATAGATTTATAAAAGCATGTCTCTCGTTTTGTTATTCTTTTTTATTATTATTTTAGAAATAAAGTTAACATTAGAAATTAAAAAAAAAAAATATGGTAGTACTATATCAAAACGTACTACCGTCTAAATTGTAGAATTGATTTTTTATACGTTCAAGATATTTCTTTTTCTTCTTCTTTCTTTATTTGTATCTCAGCTGTCGCACGCTGGGCGCCATGAAAGGTCATGGAGGGTATTCCAACGGACAACATTTTATGTTCTTTTATTTATTTTAATGTCTCGTTTGCAATGCAATTTTAAATATTTTTTTTTGTACTTTTTATCTTTGCACTGATGATTCACTGACCTTTCTCATTGACAATGTAGATGATAAAAACGAACTTCAGATTCTCAAATATTATTCTCGCTGGACACTTCTGGTTTTGAGGTTAGGAATTTGTAAGTTCACAAGATTTGATTCCTAATTTGAGAGAGAAAAAAACAAACAGTGGCGGTGTGTGCCAGTGTTGACGTGTTGCGCAACACCGATTTTCTTAAGTTATTTAATTTTTATTTCAGTCACTCTAAAATATAGAATATGTAATAATATTCTACTCCTCGGTGTTCAAAAAAGCCATAGTTACCTTTTAGGAAGGGAAAAAAATATTTCATAAGTTCACAGTTTAATCTTGGTATTGTAATTTGCCCGCACGGCTGTAACTTATTGATTATTGCGTTTTTGGACTAAACTTTTCCTAGATATTAGCTGTCATTGGGTAGTATTTATTACGAGTTCAAACTCATTTTTTAAGGGACATACCTTCCCTGTACTCTTCAATTGTGATTACCTAACGTTTGTTAACAATTCAGTTTGTCACACATTTATAATGATTAATTGAATTTATTTATGGTCTTTCGGTATCTTTGGCTCAGGCTGGGATGGGTAGAGGATAGGGAAGATATCGGCCATGGTCTTACGTAAGGTACCGTCCCGATATTTTCCTGGCGAAACTGAGGAAATCTCTGGAAAACCTCAGCCAGATGGTCGGTTACGGGGTTCGAAGCCACGTACCTATCCGAAGTTCGCGACATATTTATAACGATTAATTTAACGCAGAAGTGGCCGACCTTCCAAAAAGTTTTGGGTTCGAATATCGCCTGAGGCATTTATGTTTGTGGATTTTATAAGCAGACAATTCTGTAATCGGGATTCGCCAATCCCAACCGGGAAGAATAAACAGACAGTTTTTTATCAAAAATTATCGTTCAAAGTGGTTTTGGCAGAAGTGGGTGAAACAGTTGGGACTGTAAATACAGCCCCGAGAGCACCAGTTTCCAGCTGCCTAGCGTGGCATGTTGGTAGGACGTTGGCTTACGAGATAAATCAATAATAATTTTAAAAAACGGGTTCAAATCTCGGCGGTGGCAAGACTTTTTTCTTCTTTTTATCGTTCAAAATATATTTTTATATGTTCATATTTATTATTAATAATTGCTTTTCTTCATTTTTCGATAATTATCTTAAATTAGTGACCATGGGATCATGGAGGTTAGATGCGGCCATGTATATTTACATTTTCCATCGTTAAATTACTGAATTTTTATATGTTCATATTTATTATTATTATTACATTTTTCGTAGATTATTTTAAATTAGTGACCATAGGATCGTGCAGGTTAGGTAAGGTTAGGTGCGGTCATGTATTTTTACAATCCCTGTGCTATAAGCACTTTGAACGCAAAATTTCTCCAAAAAAACTTTCTTCCTATTCTGACCGGTTGTGATTGGCGAAAATGCGGACGGGCTGAAGCCGATAGTTAGTAAAATAGTTCCAAGAAACTAAAGCTTATCAAAATGTATCACAGAAAAAGGAAGTGAACTGTTCAACTTGTTTGATCAATGAGATTAGTTTAGGTCGGGTACCATCCGGTAGTGCCGCATCTTGTATTTGTGCAGGGAACAAACTCCGATTTTGGCACCCCCTTCGAAGAAGCCAAAATAATACAACTTCCTCTTCTTCATTTAGCGCCCCAGCCCTGGGTACATGCCGCCTTTGCTTCACCCTAGTTGCGGCCCTGTCATCCGGTCGTAGCTCATTTGATTGAGGGTAGGCATCATATTAGGAAGGTCATGAGTTCGCGCTCAGAAACCATTCACGTTGACTGGGTTCCTGGTTTCGCTCGGTCACACCAGGCAAATGCTAGAGTGGTACTTTTAATGAGGCCATATTTTAATTACTTCCCACCTTCCCTATGCTGTTATTGTTGTGTTGGTCTCAGTCTAGGGCTGTATTTGATGTTTATGAAATAAATATATTCTTGTACTTATCTTGTGGTTATGCTCATGGGCTTTGGATCAGTACTGAAGAGCTATCTGCCGGATATCCTGAATGATATTTTCCCACAATTTCCTCTCACTTTCACCAAGAGAATGACTAGATGTTACTTCGAGTAAGACCTTGGACGTTTAATTCTCTCTTCTAAAAGTCCTCATCCATCAAACCTGTAACATGCTTAGGCCATAACTGAAGTTTAGTTCATAAAATGTACACTGTAAACAAATATCCACTTATTTATTTTTTTGTTGCAATTCTTTCATCTTTGTGCTCAGAAAATTTACGGAATGTGCGCAAAAAGTATTCAGATCTCATTTCGATTTTCTGCAGATGAAGTTTAGACGTTCTTTGCGCAATTTCGTTTGACGAATTTATTTTTTCACGATATATCATGATAAAGACATTTACTCGTTCAAGGTTTTCGTCAAAACTTCCTTAATATATCGAACAAAAAGTGACGAATTCAGAATGCCCTTTGTAGCACAGTTAATGAAAGCAATAAGTTACCATCGATACGATTTAAATTCTATCTCCGCCCCTGACGACTAACTACCACTTTCATAGCCCTAGTAGTTTCTATGTTGAAAATCCCCCTGAAACTCGGGATCCGCATCTGCAATATGCATGAATGGTAGGGTTTGAACTCGTCTTCATTAGACTTTTCCAATGACACCTCAACAACCTTTCTTGCCCAAGCAGTTCCGAAGATACAAATTGTTCCCTATCTCTGGCACCACCCCTTAAAAATATGTTTCGTTTATTTGGTTTGAACTCGTATTGCCGAGACCTCTCCAACGATACCTCAACCACCTTCCTAACCCTAGTAGTTCCAAAGATATGAATTGCCCCTATGTTCGGCACCGTTCCTGCAATGTATATCATCTATACGGGTATGAGCTAATCTCTCTGAGACCTTTCCAACGTCATCTCAACCATCTTCCTACCGATTCTCCAACCAACTAGTAGTACACGAGTTGAAAGTTGCCAACAGAGGGACAGAACGGACCGAGCGGTCCCATAAGGCTTGCTATTGAAGCCTAAAAGTGAAGATGGCAAGATATTTTCTTAAAACATACGTGGTTTTATGGAGAGTATTCTTATAGTCTGTCTAAAATAGTGGTACAATAAACAAATCACATTTATATTTTGCAGATTTTAAGCCTCTAATTGTTTCGTTCATTGTTAGTCTCTTTCTTTCTTTCAGAATCCCGGACCACACCATCAGCACCTCCTAAAGGTGGAGTCATCTCCTGCATCCATAATGGCCATCCCTACAAAGATGGTCAGAGTTTTCCGTCCAATAACTCAGGGATGCGGATCACGGAAGCCAATCAGTGCGCTCAATGCACATGTCAAGTAAGTGCCACTTTCTTCTACAATCGCAGCTATTGTGGCATCTCACCTGACACTTGAATGAAGGAACTGGGAGGTGGAAATGTAGAACACAATGTATATCGTTGGGGAGGGTTCAGCGACCTGTATACGAAATGGAAAGGAATTTGTGCAGATTGACTACGGATTGTGAGAAAAAAAGGCAAAATGTATTCGCGTGAAAAAAGTAGACGAAAGCAAGAGTAACAGTTGCTGTACAGCCCGCGTGGCAGAGTGGTAAAGGCAGCCGACTTCGGAGCGTGGGGCAGTGGGTTCAGATCTCACCGTCGACTATAATTTATTTTTTCTGTAGAAAAATCAGTGATGAAATGACACTGTATATCCATCGTACTGGAAATCGGTAATTATTGTGGGAAGTGAGAAGGTTGAAAACATGTTGATATACACCTGCGTACAAGCGAGGATACAAAAGGTATCATGTCCTAGATACATGTAACACACAACACTAGCAACGATCGGCCGAACTCCCTTGCACGCGATCAGTTTGCTGTCTGACGGCAGTACCAAACTAGTTTCCCAAACATGCTATTCGCTTCGTTTGTTAACGGCAAAACTTGTTTCCCAAACATACTATTCGCTTTGTTTGTTTGTTATCAGCTAGTACACAAAACTGTTTTAACCAAAAAATAAAAAATGGGAGTCGACGGTGAGATTTGAACCCACGCCCCACACTCCGAAGTCGGCTGCTTTTACCACTCGGCCGCACGGCCAGTACAGCAACTGTTACTCTTGCTTTTGTCTATTTTTCACGCGTATACATTTTGCCTTTTTTCTCTCACTCCGTATTCATTCTGCACAAATTACTTTCCATTTCGTATACAGCTCGCTGAACCCTTCCCAATGATACACATTGTGTTCTATATTTCCACGTCCCAGCTCCTTCATTCCCGTGTGAGTTGGACTTTAGACACTAACAAAGTGTGCTCACTTTAATTGATTTATCTTCGTATAATTTTATGACAATATTTTTCTATTGCAGAAAGGAGTGGTAATATGCGATCCAGTCACATGTCCAGAGTTAACTTGCAGAGATCCCGTACATTCCAGTGATCATTGCTGCCCTAAATGCCCAGGTAAGCCTTAGACTGATATACTTATATTAAACTGATTTTATCTCCTATCTACTTGTTTGACAGTCAACCTTCTTGGAGTACTGTGACATGAGAACCAATATGGTTCCTTTCAGGATAATTCTGTAACTAATTTGTAATGCCTCACGCGTATTTATTTGCTATTAGCTAGTTCTCAATTGGTTCACTGAGGAGTATTTGTTTCTACCTGGTGATTCTCTCGCTAGAAATCCCCAAGTTTCCTCAATAAGTATATTATTTCTTTACAGTTGTCCATGAAAATGTGCATTCACGTACCTTGTATTTTGCAAAACAAGTTCTTCCTGAAGCAATGTTGAAATTGCCGCCCTTCCTTCAACATACACGTGCTTTTGTAGCTAACTCTGCAACTTTTCAAATACAGTATGGCCGGAAATAAAGCCTACCGAAAGTTGGCAATACCAACGTACACCGTCAGTGTGGTCAAGAAAGTAGAACAGTGCAGTGTTAGTGTGACTTTAGTTCTTGTAGAGAACAGGTGTAGTGAAAGGCGATCTGTAATGACCTTTAGTGTTCGCGAGAAAGCATTTGCTGTGGAGCATTATTTCTGCTCATACGGAACTGATAAAGGTGGTGGACGGAGTGTGAAACTTGTTTGAGTACCATAAAACCCTCCAATAAAGGCATTGTGGTGCTGCTAGTTGCAAAATACCATCAAATTAAAAAATTGCGTCAAACAACGTGAGTGCTATAACAACTCACAAAGTGCTCGGGAAGAAAACCGTCAGAGACATGTGCTTTAACACACAATGGTTTTAGTAAGACGGAGCCACTGCACGCACCCAAAATCACTGGACATTATATCACAGAGAATTTTGCAAGGGCTAAGAAAGAACTAAGTGAGATTGTTGTGCTACTAGTAGAATTCTCTAGCTACTAGAGTTTGAAAAAAAATAAAAACGAAAAGTGGGAGCAGGTGCAAGAAACCATATGAGCACAAAAGAATTTACATTAACTTCATTACACTTGATCACTACCTCCTGTACAAACTTTGATCCTTGCACTAAAGGCGTGATTTTCGGCCCTGGTTTACATGACACGCAGTACGAACAATGCTCGACAGGTTCAGATTTGTAAAAGGTGAAGACAAGAAAACAAACTACTTCTTCGTCTGTCATTCTTCTAAATCACACTCATTTATGCATTAATTTATGTTTTAGATACATCAAGTGTGTGCTCATTTCACACTGAAACTTTACGCAAAGGTATGACACAAATCTGAACGAATCATTTTGCAGTAAAATACAGTTGGGTTTGGTTTAGCTGACTGCGAGAAGAAACGTACGCTAGCGAGGCCCTTCAGAACTAAATAAACAATTGACACGTCGCTTTTATGAGCGTGTGCACAGACTCCAGACAACCAGAATTTGTGGTCCTGCGAATAATATATACGTTGTTCTCTGTCATATTATTCCAATGGCATCACTGCTTTCTCGTATAGGCTAGATGAAACATCGTGGTACGTACGATGCAGCATCATTACGCTTGGTGCTCCAGTATTATAACGTCCCTACCTTCTTTATAATGTTATTACAACACTATCCTTCTACGTAATGGTGATACCTCTAACCACAAACTTCATTGTACATAAATCCTTACGTGTTAAAGATGCTTCATACGTGTTTATGTATGTAATGTACGTTGAAATGTAAGAATTAGTTTGTCATTACACTGGACTAAGTGTTTCTCTCAGTACGTATGCTCACTAGATGTTAAAAACTGTCTTAAAGGAAGATAAAAGGAATTATCGAAAGGTTTTTGTCCTAAGGAAGAAAGATTGAAGCTGGAAACACAAAAGTCGAACGGTGCTCAACTTTATGTTTCAAATTTACGCACAGCATACATTTCATTCAAAATTTGTTGGTATACTCAAATCATTTAGCATCACATATAAAAATATGTTTTAACACAAATAAATTAAAACTGTCTATTCTTCACATGAAAATCTCAACTTCATTGTGTACCTTGGTGACGGGACATTGTCAGACACTAGTGTTTCTCATGTATGCAGGCTGTTCATTTGGTGGAGCGGGGTTACGAAAGGGTGACGAAACTGCTCAAGTTAACTGTTGTCCATTGGCCCGTCTACATCCTTCGTCTTCTTTCTCCCGGGGGTTCCACTAGTTCGAGATGGTTGATGCAGAAACTCTCAAGCTGAGTACATTTTGTGATGAACAGTTTCAAATTTAAACGATTTCACTGTGACTTCATCTTGATGTCATTAGCTAAAACTTGGCTGGACAGCATATTTAACTACGTTCCAATTCCTATAAAGGACTGTCAAATAGAAGTGAGCCAAACTGATTTTTATATATGTGCAAATCTGCGACTTTCCATTTTCTTTTTGAGTACATCAAACACGTGAAAATCGCACGGTGAAAGATCAGGAGTTTATGGTTTTCCATGTGTAGAGTTTCTATCGTCATATTCGCCGTATGTGACCTGGCATTGTCCTGCAACAAGACTGAGACAATGCGCCACGGTACTTGTTCCCGATTTCTTAGTGCAAACGTTGTAGCATCACACAGTAACATTCTCTCATGTTCGGTGAAAATCTCGCCACTCCACTCTGTTCCTCTTCCGTAGCGATACGAACACACATCAACTCCCGAACCGTTGTGCTTTGCCGAGAGACCAT
Organism: Lepisma saccharinum; assembly: GCA_022664845.1. Classification (NCBI taxonomy): domain Eukaryota; kingdom Metazoa; phylum Arthropoda; class Insecta; order Zygentoma; family Lepismatidae; genus Lepisma; species Lepisma saccharinum. The sequence continues at coordinate 17,886 of JAGDQP010033321.1, forward strand.
GTGCAGAATGAAAGTCTAGAGATCAATGCCGCATTTGCACCTATTTCCATGTGACTGGGCGAAGCTATTTGACTCCCTCTTATACAAAGATTGGGTACCTTTCTTCGTAAATATGTTCCAATCAGATAATCAATGCTAAATTGTTCCAATCTTTTGTTGATGCAGATATCCTTTCATTCTAAACACTTCCAATTTACACACTAAATCAAAAGAGTGGAATTCCGCTCGATTTGAGCGGAAAGAGGGACCACTCTTTTAGAGCGAATTGTCTTTTAGAGTGAATTTTCATCGAAGAAAAGATGAGAAATTTCCGCTCGAAAAAGGATGAAATCTATTTTATTCCATTTCTATGGCAACATGGACATATTTTTTAGGTGAATTTTCACCAATTCAAATAAAGTTTTCATCTTTTGAGCAACACGAAGACGACGAAATAAAATGTTAAAAATATAAAAAGATGAAAAGAGAGCATTTGTTCATAAGGAGTAAGAAAGAGAAGTAATGCACTTATACATTAAAAAGAGTAAAACAACTTAAGATCGAGGAGATTTAAACACGGTACCTTCCGGGTAGCAATCCAACGCCTTAACCTCTCAGCTAGCCGTCCATCTGCGAGATTATACCTTTGAAATAGTTTCTTTCGCCTTGTTAGGTACGTGAGAACAAACTTCAAAGATTTCTCGTACATATCTTCCTCCTGACACCTTGTCGTATATTTTCCTAACAGAAATGTTTTCAAGTTCTCTGTTGTCATTTTTAACCAAACGCAACGCTCTAAGTTTCACAGTATAGCTCAGTCTTTCGATAATCTTCGTGGTAACAAATTCCGGCGAACAAAGTTGGCTAGTAGCCACGATGCGTTGAAAAATCACTTTAAAAGATGAGAAATAAACCGCTCTAAAAATATGAGAAATTGCTCTTTCAAGTTTGAAGAATAGAAAGAGCACATTTTTCCATCCAAAGCGAGAGCGTTTCGTTTGAAACCACTCTTTTCGTTTGAAAATTCCGCTCTATAAAACAGTGGTCCCTCTTTCCGCTTGAAAAGAGTCAAAATTCCGCTCTTTTGATGAATAATGATTATTTCATGAATTCTCCCGAATTTAGGGTCAGTTCTACAATCGACCGCTAAACTTCTAGTCAGCGCCAAGTTGACGCCAACTCACATTTTGCGTGCTCTCATTGGTCAAAATCAGATTTGGCCAAACCTTAGCGCTGACTAGAAGTTTAGCGGTTGATTGTAGAACTGACCCTTAGTTAACTTTATTTGAAATGGAATTATGCATTCAGATCATTTGGTTTTCATTGAAAATCAAGCAAGACATGCATAAACGGAGAATAGTTATAATGAAAGTATTAATATGCGTGGAGAAAGTCATTGTTTCTAGTACACAAACAAAATAAAGTTGATTAATTCACCCACATCACGGAAAAACTCAAATTTGAATTTCAAGAGTACAGGACGGATTTTTTTTTTCGCATCTAATAGTGTGGTTTTAAATGGCTTCACTGAAGAGGACAACAACCTGGAAAGTCCAGAGATACTTCAATATCTTAAAACAGGAGGGAAATCCTTTTAAGTCCATGCAAAACAGGGGAATATTCTGACAAATTCAATCAATCTAATGGAAAATTTATTGTGTCTTTGATGTTTCACCTGCATAAAAGATAATTGTCGTTGTTAGCACACAGTCGTTATAAGGATTAATTTGGTTGTTTTAGTTTTCCTTTGGAATGAGTTTTGAAAACATTTCCACCTACTTGTCTATAAATATGAACATAAGAGAGAGTGACTCTTCTGTTTAAGAACAAAATATACCTTCGAAGAAGCTTACCAAGAAGAGGAATAAGTTTGGTCATATTAGTGATGGTACGATACATATAAGACTGCAATCACATGAAGGAGGAAACCCGTGTGAGTTGATGATGATGATGATGGGTGTTCTGCCCGAAGGTCCCTGTGCAAGGTGAACTTAAGGTGGTTTTCTGTTGCCTTCTATCGGATGGGTATAACGTCTTAAGAAAGGAACCTACAGTTTAACGTTGGCTCCGAACCACTTGTATCCCTATTGGGAATCGAACCCGGTATCTCTTTATTATAAGGTAGTGGGCGTTACTACTCACTCATGGGTGCCATTCATGTAAGTGGAGACTTCAATAATCTAATAGCAGAAGACCTTAAGCCACTCAATACGTCATGAGTTTGTCAGATTCTGCATCTATAAAATTGCTATTGATAATAATCAGTGTGCGAATTAACGGGGGGATAAGTTTCCCACCCTGACAAATTTAATTTTCCTCCCTGCCAGGGATAAATTTCTTCTCCCCTAGAAGATGTTTCGATCAAGATTAGATAGAAAATCAGAACATTTTTATTTGGCAGAAGTTGAAACTATTTTCATGCAAGTCACAAGGGTATATGAACTTTTACTGGCAGTTAAGAAACCTATTTGGAAGCCATTTCTTTTGTGATGTTTATGAAGTAGCTTAATGTGAAAGATTTAGTATGATTGATTTAGTAACATCCTATTGGAAAATGGAACTCAATCTCTCCTCTGGTCTTGTGGTTACCGTCGCTGACTGCTGATCCTGGTGGCGCGGGTTCGATTCTCGGCTCTGCCAAGAGATATTTTCCAAAGCGAGGGAGTGTGGAATAATGCCCACCCAGGATCGTGATGCGATTGGGGAGCTGCTGTGAATAAAAGACAGTGGCGATCACAGTTGAGAGCTTCGGTTCTTCTCTCCCAACACGTCTGATCAGCGTGCGAGCAGGAGACCAACTCCTCCCTTCGGGAGAGGCCTCATCCAGTAGTGGATTGAATATAGCTGTGATATATATATATATATATATATATATAT
>JAGDQP010033322.1:0-20740 GCA_022664845.1 Lepisma saccharinum
AATATACTGTATATACGCTGCACATAACCACTAAATTCGAACATCAACTAATGGAAGAAGAGAATGGACAAAGCGGCAGAGAAAAAACTCTAAATACTCTTAGAACTTATGAGTAGCTCTGTGGACAATGTCATCAACCATTTAGCTGTATATTATTCGTATGTTTGTTTCCAACTTTCAAGCATACTGAAACTACGTTTCATGCTGAGCGTTGAAGGTAACAAGATAATTAGACTAGAATTTACTTCTCCTACTTATAGGAGTAGAATTTAATAGGAAAAATAAACAGGACATAAGAAGAAGAAAGAGAGAAGACGAGAGCCAAATTCTTTGAAAAAAAGAAAATTATATTGAATAATATGTGTGTATTTCTTGTATTTCCCAGTCTATGTCGCTTATCCACTATAACATGCAACATATTACAGCTCTGAGTTTAAGTTAGTAGACTTAGTGTCAGTATTTAATGCTCGTTCTGTTTTTGAATGCCACACTGTAGACTAGTAAATGATTTCCAAGCTTGCTCGCGCTTGTGTGCGAAATCTGTCGGTCTCTGTGCATTGAAGTTGCTCCCTTCTTCTTCTTCTTTCGTAAGACAGGTTCAACTGAATGGTAAATTCCTCCTGTTCTCAATTTCCATATTCGTATGCTTGTAACTCATTAGATTTCTCGTATTCTATATTAAAAGCCTTCTTCCTATATCTCTCTTTCTTCCATATTTCCCTTCTGAATTCTTCTCTGCAGACAGTGCCGTTTTAGGATAAGGCCGACACGAATTGTCTTTGTTTTCTGTCATTCTCATGCTGTTCCTCTCTTATTATTACCAATACTTTCTCATTCCTCATAACTTTTTTTTACCTATAACTTAATTTTCAACATTTTCAAGAACGTTTATAATTTTTTCCTTATTATCATCACTTTCGGTATGTCACACTTAGAAACCTTTTCTTCTGATCTCTTGGAATCTTTCCTGGTGTAATGAGTCAGCTCATCTTCAATGCTCCTTTTCTAGTGAGTCAATGACAATTCTGTTTCTAAATTTCACAGCTCAATTTCCGCTGTATGTCACAAATCTATGAAAGTACCTAAATGATGCTAGTTGTTCCTATCTGTTTCCTATTAACACAATATTTACTCATTCCTCCAGAAACTAACCGCCTTAGTTTTCCTTGCGTTAACATTTGTTCCGAACCCTGGCCCAAATTGTCACATTCTTATTAGCAATAATGTTTCCGCCTATGTAAATACTGCTTGATCATCTGCATGCTTGATCGTCTTCATCCTCTTCACACTTACCTCCACCTCTCTTGTCTTCCACCAAGTTATTTCTACCAACCTTTCAACATTCAAATTTAAAATAAGAAGGGAGCATGCATCAACTTGTATTACATCTCGTCCGATATTCACCTCTATGTTTGACCTCCTACTCTACTCTTCCCTTACCACCTATTCTTGGTTCCCTGTATAGCTCTCTTATATGTCTTTTGCCTTTCTAATCTATTCATTTTGTTTTCAATACCTTAAGAGGGTTCGTCATATTCACTTATGTAGATTACATATTCATAACACTGCTCAAATGAAATTGTTCATCTGGATATTTTAACGTTTTCTATACAATTTTGATGTGCTAATTACGAATCAGATACTAGTTTTTCTCAAATATAGAAATTTAAGACGTAATCGACCAATTTTCGTTCTGAGAAAAAACACGTTTTAAAATTCAAGTTGTTTGCAGTTACAAAAATGCATACTACATAGTAACAAAAAAAATGGCCATTGTTTGTTTTATTTATTTTCTTTATTTGATCCGTATATGTTTGGAAGAATTTGCATTCTTAAATTGAATTAGGCTTTTATTTTCTCTTCTAACCTTCGGGAGAATTGCTTTCACGGAAAGAACAAACTAATTTGAAACACAGTAAGGCTTAGTAAAGCTTGCAGTATGTTGAGTTACAAAAGATTGAAACAAAAAAAATCATCATATTCCTTTTGGTAAGTTCAGGAATTGTAAGTCTCAAACAAGTGAAACATATCAAGAAATTCAAAAAATAGTTGCGCTGCATATAAATCATTTCTCGGAATAATGATCGGTGATCGAGACAAGAGTTGAACTCTGTTGAGTTTTCGTTAACGAAAAAAAAACTGAAGAGACATCTGATCGTGATGTAAGTTTTGTGATGAAACTGCAGGCGAGGAACATTTACTGTTCAATAAGAGTTGAGTGATTTGTCAAAGATCTTGATTTTCATAAGTTAAGAGAAGAACATTTTACTTCGTGCCTGAAAGAGTGAATCTTTCTCCTTCTATTATGTAAAATATCTAAATACAGAAGTAGCCGCGATTTTTTTCAAGTATCTTCATAAAGAAGGATCAATCGGTGTTTTTTTTAAGCTATTGACTTAATATATCGCTGAGAAGAGCAGTGTCTTTTGTAAGCAGTTCAGTGCTAAGCGTGACGATAATTCTTCTGCACAATGGAAATGTACATCCTTCTGTACAAGTTGAATAATCAGTCCACATGAAAGAGAATTATAAAAATGTCAAGATTCTATTAGAAAAGACTGAGTAACAAATCTATGAATGAGATGCTTTTGGGAAATTTTAAGATAATGTTTTTTTCTTCTAAATTAAAGGGTAGTGGATATGCTCAATCCTCTTGCTTTCTTGCCTGTGGAGTAGCAGAGTTACGAACCAAACCACAGATCCGTGTTATGCTGCATTCAGAATATCTTTAAAAAATGATTCCTCTTGAGAACAATCCCTGGAAAGCATTCGGTGCGATATTTCACATCTAGACTTTTCCGCCCAAATTTTGCAATGGTAAGTGAGGAACACGGTGAAAGCTTTGACCAACATATCCAAACAATGGTGACACGATACGAAGGACGCAAGAATACTGCAATGATAAGAGGAAATGTGAATACTACCTATGCTCAGTTTTTAAATGTGAATGTGAATCCAATGTAAATATAATGGCTAATGTAAACTACTGTACAATTATATTCCTTTATCGATGAGTAAATGTATATATCTTAATATATTATACAGGCCGTAGAAATTAATATTTTCTTCTAATGCTGAAAGTAAATCATTATGAAATTTCAAGAAAATTCGTTCAGTGTTTCCAGTATAGTGTAGATACATGCTTATAACAAGATCATTCAAACACAACGTTCAGTGTTAACGCCTGGAAATTTAGGGGGTGACGAACTGCTGTAAATATGATTTCCTGAGTAAGAAAGTACGTTTTTTTCATATGCGATTTTTACGTGTCATTCTGTGCGTGTGATCTATGATGATTTGTTTCTATTAAAATATATTTCTTGCGGCCCGTTCTTTTCTTTAAACATCAAATCATACTTTATTACCTGACAGAACTGTAGGCGATAGGTCTCTGAAAGGTCATTGAAAATATTATAATTTAACTGTACTAGTTTTCGTGCTACCATCTTTATTAGGAAAACTACATTATTGTACAGGCAGAGACAAAAGAGGATGAAAACAGAATAATAAATAAAACTGGAATAAAAGACAAATTCCAAGTTGTGAAAGAAGAAACTCCTTTTCATCTATAATATCGAGTCAGAGCTAAAAGGTGAAGAAACAGTAAGGAAGATAATCAATACAAACATTGATGAAGAAAGACTCACCGGAGAAGCCTTGAGAGAGACGAAGGTTAACTTTCGGGCTGGACTTAAAGGGAAAAGAACGTGCCATGCGGTATTGGAGGTTACATAAGAAGTTAGGAATGCAATGTTGAAAAAAAAACAAGGATTTATATAGTGTATATATAGTATATACGAGTTGTATTTAGATCTTCTACACTTTCATGGCAATCGCTTGTCCATTCCCCAGAAGACAGAAATACTAAAAACTAACAATAACAGAGAGCTTACAGTGCTCTATGTGCGATCGGAAATTGCTGTATGTGCGATCGATGCTGTATGTGCGATCAACACTTTTTTGATCGTCCCCAGAGTTGCTGCTAATTTGTAGTCAGGACAGAAAGTAACAAAATGCGTGTGATGTGAGGTGATAAACGCGGTAAGTCAGCAAGAGAGAAGATAAGGAGTCCCTGGAACCAACCCCTATACATGGATCTGGAGAAGTCTAGCTGCAAAGGGGCCTGAATCAAATCGACCGGCTTGGAGCCGCGAACAGAATGAATGGGAGTATGAATGGCGGAATGAAAGTGTAAATTTTATTTTATTTTCTATAAAATATTCAGTTAATAATACTAGGGGACATATATTAGTGGCACAAAGGAACTTAAAATACATTAGGTAGTGGGAAAAGTTTAGAATATGAAACAGACATAGACATAGACAATATGTAAAGTAGGAACTTTCTAAGCTCAACAAGAGAATAGAGAAAATAGGACTTACAACGGTGCTAAAAACTAATAATAAAAATAATAAACAGTAAAGTATGGATGAATGGAAGTGAAGAAATAATAATTAAAAATATAGATAAATCTAAAATTTTGTTATAAATCAAATCAGAGAAACGCACAAATAATAAATTAAATAAGAACTAAATAACAGTAATGAAAAATATAATTATAATATCATAAACAAATATAAGTAAATAAATAACTGTGGATTGTTTAGCTCTTCATTCTTATATGTATAATATTGTATGCGTTACTAGGAGAAAAAATAAATATAAATTTTCCCACCAACTCGCGGAAATAGGGACCAGGTTTATCCATTGGGAACTGGGTTACAGAAATATCCCCTCTCAGTCCTCCTATATTCTTCTCTTATTTTAACTTTTTTTAATAATAATTTAAATCTTCGCAATTTCAGGTCCTATGGACTCCACGCCCCAACGCCGAGAAGGGGTCGAGACAGCGAGACCACTTGGGGGATGGCCTACCAAAGCATTGTGGAGAATGCCTTTCCGATTCGTTGCGCCCCTAAGGCGCTTGAAACAAAGCTCTGCAAAGAGAGCAAAGAGGTTAGGGTGACAGGAGGGTCCTTAAATAAAATTAAAAATACCATCATAGCCCAGTGCTTTCCTTTCTCAGAGATCATTAATAGATTTTTCAATGTTCCAACTCCTCTTCCTCTACGCTTCAGTCCACTCCTCCTCTACGCTCAGATCATCTCCGTTTTCTTTCTGAGTCATACAGTTCCTACTCAATAAAAATTATCTTGTTCTCTTTAAAAATTGTTGTCTGTCAATGATTGCTCCTCTTACCCTTCTTGAAATTGTATATTTTATAATATTTTGGAGTCCCGTTTCTGTTTAAACAACATTTTTCAACATGCTTCATTCGAAAACCATACCTTTGTTCAACAGTATATTGTGTGTCCAGGTCTACTCCAGGTAAAAATGTTTCCTATCCTAACGCAACTTTTGAAGTTTTATTGAGGCAAATCGTGTCCGTACCTCCATGGATTAACCATATATATTGTACTTGCTCATGATTTTGAAGCCAGGTGTTGACTATTAATATATACAATGTCACACGAGTAAATTAGCTTTTGTCCCTTTTTGTTTCTCCTCCCTAATCAATAATAACCTGCAACTTTTCGTTGAATTTCACCGGGTTTTCCAGTTCCCGTCAGCAAAGTTCTTACTTGATCTTTACTTGTCTTCTGTTAAAAACAATCAACCTTCACATTTTTTTCTGTCCATCTTTTCACTTGTTCCTGCTGTTGGTATAAACGCAGCAGTGTTCGGGATATCTACTAGGTAACCCGATAACTTCATTGACAACATTTTTTTGCTTCCTGGTATTACCTTGCTGGAATAGTGTCAACCTGGTGATCGTATCGTGGGTAAATTACTCCGGGATATTTCTTCTGAGGATCAGTCATATTATTGAAATAGGTCGTTGTGAACTACGACTAAAAATATTTATTTACCTCCCCCTATATATGTCATTGGCTACTTTTGATTCTTCTACCTTTACGGGAAATTTCCCATCTCCTAAGGCCAGTGAAATCCAAGTACAGATGATCGCTCCATCCCTTCTCGGGGAAATTTTCGCCAGATGGGAGAGGTGACTACATATTTTGGAAGAGATTAGATCGTTAGTGGCTTGCTCGCAAAACATGGTGCTCCGAGTAGGATAGTTTGAATTGAATTTTAATTTGTGGCCATTAGTTATCTCAGGGTCTGCCCGCAGGAGAGGTTTAATTTTTTTTGGGAGAATCATCGCCTCTTACCCTGTCTGTATTTCTTATTTACAAATAAATAGAAAACATATTGCAATCAGTTTTTCAAAACGTATTATTTTAAATTTCATATTATCCATTTCGACTGGTGAGTGTGTCGGTTAGTATATCGTAATGTTCTTTTGGGAGTACACTGTTCTTCTGTGGGAAGTATAAGTAGAGACAAAAATAAACGGGATAAGTGGTTTTTGCCCATTATCAGTTTTATTATGAAAATAATATATGTCCTTTATGTTACTAAAATAGTGTCCTGTACCAGAGTAATTTTACAAGATTAATGAGTTATATCATAACTCTTATGGCTTCTTTTTCTTGGGTGTTGGCCTCGTAGAAGAGAGCAGGGTAGGTGTTACAACTGAGTGCAGGAAGGAAGACACCAGTCCGACAGCAACGGAGTGCCAGGTTATTTGTGCTAGTCCGTCAGCAATATGTGTTCATTTGCTTACTCGTCTTACAACAACTACACACCAGTCCGACAGTCCAACAGCAGCAGGTAGGAAATAGCACACCAGTCCGCCAGCAACTGAGTGTGCAGGTTGAACGAGCTTACCAGTCCGACTGCAACTGAGTACAAGGAAAGAGGAGAGAAGTGATCACCAGGGGAAGTGATAACCTAAATTGGTGCATCGGGTTATTATATCCCTGTTTTTGGTGATGTCGCTGACTCCTCTTCCATGCCGGTAGCAGCTACATCCGTTGCTTCTTGACGGAACTGAAGATATTATTTGCACTGTTTACTTTTACACTTGCTTGTTTATGTTGTAACACTCTCAGTAAACACGTAGTACACACCACTATCATGTTTATGATTTGAATACGAGCGACGCGTGCTGAATCACTTGGAACGTTACATGCCCCCTCACTGTTACATATACGGACACAGGATGGGAACTACACGTATGGGAACTATATTTACACTTAGTATGTCGTAGAACGTTCCACTTCGGTTGTCATAATTAGAAATACACCATTCACCTATCACATTTATAAAAAATATACAGATGTCGTTTATATATATAATTCACGGTGTTGTGTTGGGACAAACACTAGCTTGCTGTATATGTTCTGTGGTGTTGATGGACGGATATCAGTTTCTTACTAAACCGAGCAGATTCAGTCTTGCTCGATGTCACGATCCTCAAAGTAGTAAGGTGTAACCATTTATTCAATAATTACAGACAAGATCACTGATCAATGTCGGTAAGCTTGCACTGTTCACCTCCGTGATTTTAGGTGAGAACTTCTGTTCATTTCCCGCACTGCAGTTGTCATGAGACCTATTATCTGTGACAGTTCCACTATTAGATGTTATAGTCTTGTTAATTTGACACCACGAATATACAATAATTATTGTTATCAATATGAGCAGTTTGCTAAGCACAATCACAGTTTCAAGTACAGGCATTGTTCTGGAATAGGTAATACAGACGAATGTAATAGTTTTGCGATTTTCCTAGTACGTGTAGCACAATATGATAGCAATAATTAATAATAAAATCACTAAAGCGACAGTAATCTATTTCTTTATTTTTCTGCCTTTTTTCATAAAAAATATCTGTTCATGCACATATGTTCTTACGTATATGAAAGTAAGTAAAATATTGCTTTTTAAGTACTGTAAGATGTCACCAGCTGGCACTGATGTTGTGCATGAGACATGTTGCTATCTAGTGGACATCGTATGGTTCTATAAAATGCTTTATAGAACTTACTTTGTTTTCTCATATTTTTTCTCTCTCTCTTCTTAGTAGTTCATAAGTTTTTTCAGAACATTTTATTGTTCCTTTTTGGCATGATACGGTTCAGTCGGTCTACCGCTATGAACTGTTCTTTCGGTCGACAGTGAAGAGGCATCTGTAATTTGTATAAATTCGAATGGATTTTTTTCTAGAACTGTGGCGGGACCAATATACGTGCATGTTCACGCTTGAGGGTTTCTTTTTCAATCGTTTCGGGAATTGAACTAAGACGCTTGTTCCTATAGAATATTCATTCTGTGAACGACTCTTATAATAGAATTTCTTCTGGTGAAGAAAATGTTTGTGTACCTCATTAGCAGCCTTCTCACACATTTGAGGATTTTTTCTCCAGGTACCTGTGCGTTTGGAACGATCCCTATGTTGCAATTCGTCACTGTCCTTGGTGTATAACCTGTGAGCAAAAAATGATTGTCGATTCCTTCAAGTTAGTTTGTACAGATGCATTATAAGCAAAGCCGGCCTTCGGTAAGTGATGAGACAATGAGTTCATACTTTCTTGCATATAGAATTTCAGAATATTTTGTAAGTTACGTCCAGATATCTCAGCTAAGCCAGGTCTACTATGGCTATATGATCGATGTCGGCTAGAAGTCATACTTCTCTTTTAGTTTTCTGACCGCATTCCTCTTATGGACCGGATGGGAATCCAAAGTAGTACTCATGGGGACTACGAAAAACAATATTATATGATTAACCAAGAAATCGTTGACAGTTTCGAAACATATGGTATCGACTATCTTAGCCACCATATAGCGTGATGCAGCTTCAATCCCTAGATGGATATATTTCCTCGTGCTGCCGAACGGAATCGGTCCGAAACTATCAAATACTTTATCTCCAGATATTTTACCTATTTAATGTTCCAATAGTTCGGCTTGGTGCTTCCGTGTTAGGTTCTTAAGTCTGGCAACTGTCACAGATGCGGATTTTATATGCTAAATATGCTTTTAATTGAGGCATATAATATTTTTGCAATTCTATTTTATAGAGTTTGTTGAAGCCAATTTGGCTGCTTCTGGAGTCACAATGTGTGTTATCAAACCATTGATTAGCTATTTTTTTCAGGAACACCCAGGAGGAATATTTGCCCGTTTGTTGGATGTTTAACTGTTATGTAAAGAACACCATCTTTAAACAGTAGAGTTTTGTAGCTCGCAATGCTGAGGTTTCCACTGGTTGTATAGCAAGTAATGGATCGATTATGTCGGAAAATAAGGGCCAGTTTTGTGCTTGTTTTAGAGTTTCTAGAGATGAAAATTTTGGATGCAGAGATTTGTATCTAGAGCATTAGATGTGAAAGCTATAACTTCTTCTGAGACTTGGACAAAATCTGTAGTTTTTTCTCTGTTGGCTATCTGCCTGTTCAATTTTCTTTCCTGTTTCTCATCAGTCACATCATTTTCTTCTTTTTCAATGTTTTCTTGCGGCTCTAATCGCGAGGATATATCCGCCGGTTGAGAAAATCCCGCTGTGTTCAATTTGAAATGTATAGTCAGATAAGAATAACCTGAATCTCGAAAATTTTCGATTCTATCTGTGCAGTTTGTAAATTAATCAACGAACGTGAGCCTGTAAAAATCTTAAATAGGCGATTTAGTAGAAAATAACGGAAATTGAGACATGCGTAACGAATTGCATATAGTTCACGTATTCATGTTCAGTCTCTCAGATACTATTTGGCTGCAATACGAAACGACTCCCTTCATTAGCTTTTGGATTAAAGCAAGTGAAAATCGCCCCTGCAACAACTCTTATTTCTTGTGATTCGTCAAAATGCACATGAGTTGCTGCATTCAAAATATCTACTTTTATCTGTTCAAAAAGTTAATTTATTTCGGGAGTTAACTTAAATTTGTTTCTTTTCATAAAAAGCTCATGAAATGGTTCAATTATTTGATGTAGCGCCCTTGGCGTGAGATCTTATAAAACTACAAATTCCAATGAAACTCGTAAATTGTCGTTTCGTAGTGTGCTGCTTAAAGTCTCTTATTTTCCTTGCGATTTTTTTGGCGAAATTGCTATATCATTTCCTTATATCATAAATTAGAAAAACTGTAGCTGAGAATACATGATATGGGTCCTGCGTGGAAAAGCCAAAAGTCATGGCGTCTAAATCTGCCCATCAATAAACGGAGTTGCTCTATCTGCTCCTCTCTCATGTGGTTGCTAATAAACAATTCATTTGCGAACGACGTTATTGTATTAGGTGATCCCTTTAGCATAATTCTAGCTACTATAGATAGCGCTTGGCTGGATGTGTCCCATTGTACAGCGACAAAATTGATAGGTCTTCCTTGTATGGGGAACTTCAAATGACATATATTTGCAGCATTTTGGATGAAGCTCAATGTGGTGGAATCAATCGTGCCGATTAGAGACTTGCTTCTTATACTGGATATAACACTCTCGGTACTTTGGAAAGGTATAGATAGATATTTTGTAAATTTATTGCATTCTGTCAGTGAAAGCACAATACAAAATTCCTGTTAACCTGGTTTTAACTAGCAACATGGGCGAAGAAAACTCACTTGTAAATGTCTCCCTAATAATTCCGGCTCGTATGAGCTCCTGAACATGAAAATCTACTTGCTTCCTGACGCCTATTGGGACAGGGAGAGATCGATGGTGGAATGTTTCTACTTTATCTATCCTAAACCAATGTACGCACCCACGAAATTTTCCTGGGTCCAAACTACTATAGGAGAGTGTATCTCGGAATGAGTATAATAATTTTGAAACTTTTCGTATAATATTTTCTGGAAGTTTTGAATTTATGCCAAACATGAAATTTTAAAACTTTTTCAGTGTACTTAAGGCGTTCCTCCATTTCCATACCAGATCGATATATATAGTCATCGTTCGCGTCGTCTCCTTTTTCCTCTTATTCTATTATGTTCAGAGCAAATTCCTCTAAATTTTGTTCTGAATACGCCACTGGTGTATCTTTGGCCAAATGTATATTTTTAGAATTAGGAATTATTACAAGAATAGTACGTTCAGTACTTGGCATTTTAACTGTTAAATCTACTAGTGCATATCTATCTCGCAAAGTCTGTAGTATTCGTATGTAAAACAATGCTGACTGCTGATTTTGTTTCTTCCTTAAGTTCAATGGTTAAGAAAAAATACGATTTCGCACGTATCGTGATATTTTTTTTAACATACACATCTGCTAATTCTTGTTGTTTTATCACGTTTATGACAGACTGTGAAACGGTTTCTCTTCCGCTTCCTGTTAAGGATATTTGAGGTCTAGTGGCTTTTTTGTAAAAGGAAATTATGTTTTTCTCTAAATGAATTTGGTCTTCAGCCTTCTTAAAATATCTTGGGCGAATAAAGGGTTATAGTCATTTTGTTCTATTATCCTGAAATAATGTGAATAAGTTGTAACCCCAATCTTGAATTTTATTAGAGCTACAAAATTTAGGTTAGTCAGTTTGTTTGCGATACGTCTTATATGTGTTTGAAAAGGAAATAATTTAAATTTCTTTGTGAGCCACTCTCTTGCCCAAAGAGAAATTGAGCTCGCAGTATCAATAATTACTGGTATCATATTACTATGTACATTGATCTTTATAATGGATCTATTTTCTTCAGTATCATAAGAGGTTGTTTCTCTGCCTTCCGATGAAACTTCCTAACTGCGAAATATGTTGGCTCCGAAAATTTCTGCAGCGGATCCCTTGTTTGCTTGTGTACTTCTTACTTCTATTCTTAATGTAGGAGCAGGTTCTTTGGTTCTCTGATGAGCCATCTCCTGTTTGCTGGTTCCTTTGGCCTTGTGATGTTTTTTCTTCAAATTATCGGCCTGTGCAGCTGGTCCTTTAGATTCCTTATGAACAGTCTTAAAATTTTTAGTAGCCTTTGCCCTCAGATCCCGGTTGACTCCCAACGCCGGGGCGATTTTACGCGATTCCTGAATCCGAATTTTTCTTGTCTTTGTGCCACCAGTCTTGAGTTGTATGGTTTCTTTTGTAACAAATGGTGCATACGGTAACTGTACCGCTATGATTACCAGATTTGTTACTATTGTCATCTTTTTTGTAATTGCTGTTTTTCATATTATAGTACTTTTTGCCATTTTGTTTACTGTTTTTCTTATAGGACGGGTTTTGGTATGTACTTTTTTCACCAGCATAAGAGACAGCTTGGCTAATTTTTGGGAAATATTGTTCATTAAATTTTGAGGATTATGAACATATTGGCTTGGTTGAGAATTTTCGTATCTGTAAGGTTTATCTTGCCCCATAAGGTCCTTAGGTTACGTTATCTCATATAAAATTCCTATAGGTTTACTAACGGGGTTCGGTTTCTATGATGACGATAGGCGCTTGTTTTAAGTCTCTAATTGACTTTGAGTATCGGCTTTGATATAATGTAGACGTGTGCCGATTGAGCTCCGACAAAGTTTTTTTTCGGAGGGGGAAAAGAGAAGGACAGAAAATTGAGTAGTGGACCTTTTAGTTTTTCACCAGAGGAACTTTCTCTGAAAGTGTAGACTTTGTCCAACTTTTTCTCTAAAAATTATTCAAAATCAAATATCGCCATGTTATTCTTATGGGTATTTGAGTGACGTCATCCACGTTGACTTCTATTCTTATACATCACCAATACTCTATGAACTCGAGCATCCATCTGCTACCAAGTGAAAATAAAACTTAGTCCTGGTTCCCAAATCAGTGAATTGTATATAAGAGTTGGTCAGTGTTAAAATACCATGCAGGGCTAGACGTCTGTAACTTCGGGGCCATTGGTGATGGGTGCATGATGTTTGGGGGGTAATTGACCTCCGTTACGTGTGGGGGTGTACTGACCCTCACCCCAACCCAACCCTTCCTTTTCCCACCTCATCCCCTCCCCACCTCTACATACTTTTTAACCTTCCCTTCCAAACCTCCACCCAGGTCTATTGCCCCTGAATGCCGTGTGCTCTGATCCGTGGTCGTGGGGTGCGTTGTTTCTGTTACTGTAACCAAGTATTATATACTTTTTTGTGAGTGCGTGCGAAGCGAGAAATGGCTCGAAAGTTAGACCTAGGGGAATATACAAAAATGGGTCTCGAGAATTTCGAAGCGGAATGGCTCGCGAGCGAGACGAAAGATTCCCGAGTACATGAAAATAACCCATTTCAGCAGAAACCTCTTTCCAAGATAAGGAGAAAGGAGATCACTGCTGGAAAACCACGATCCAGTAAAGAAGGCAAAGCAGCAAATAATAGATGAAGTGTACGCTGAGTAGAAAATATACACAAGGAATATGTGAAAACAAGATCCCTAAGATCGATAAGAAGATCGGCCGGTGACCGGGACGAGGAGGCCAGTGCGTCCCCGAGACCTGGAGCACTAAGTCAAGATGAAAACACCAAAAGAAAGAGAGAGGAAAAGGGTGAAAGAAAGGCAAAAAAAGGGAAGAATAAGAAATGGAGGATCTAAAAACAAAACTAGCGTATACGGAGAAATGAATAATGGAATTGGAAAAAACAGATAAAATTGGATAGAGAGATTGAAAGACTAAGAAGTTGCGAGCTAAAACTGGAAAGGGCAATGGGAAAATTAAAAGAGAGAGAACAGGAGATGGAAGAAAGAATAATCAAAGAAATGAAACAACAAGAAATAGAATGATGTGTACACATCAAAGAATTAAAGGTAACAAATCAACAAAAGAAGGTCAGAAAGATGGAATTGGAAGAGAAATTGAGAAATATGGAAGAAGAGATAAGAAAATTATACGAAGAAACTGGAAGACTAAAGAACAAAAGCGAAGTAGGTATGATGCAGACACCAACAACTAGCTTTGCATATACACTTAAAAAAGAGACAGTAAAATCCCAGAATAGACAAGACTAATAGAAATTAGTAAAACTAATAACAGACCAAGCGTAGTGTTAAAACCGAAGGACGGGGAAACAATCCGAGACGTAAGAATGAAGCTGAATAACACTATCAGTAGATATGATAGGATCAACTTCCAGATGATACAAGCTAAAACAGCGTTCATTCTGCAGATGGCAAAAGAACAGGAAGAAATCAAGATCAGACAACACCCAGGAATGACGAAACATTTCGATTTAATGCATAGAAGTAATAAGAGAAACGCATTGATGATTGTATACGGCATTCCGTCCGAAATGAAAGAAAATGAGGTAATAGAAGTAATGATAAACAGTAATCTAAATGATATCACAGAAGAACAGAAACAATTGATCAAACCCAGATATAAGACCGGACCAAAATTAAAGATCGGTACAATCTGGTCTTTAAAGTACCGAAACAAGTGAGAGAGAGAATCCTCAGGAGTCCTCGTGTTTACATTGACTATGAGGTGACCAATATAAAGTATTTCCTAGTGGTGACTACATGCTTAAAATGTCATGAGTATGGACACATAACTGCACATTGTAGAAATGAGGCAAGATGCAGAAACTGTGATGATAAAAGTCACAAAAAACAGGACCGCCCAAACAAAGACCAAAAAGTAGACAATTCAAGGAAGAAGATGTGTGGAGCAAAAATCCAAAGTGTATACCCAAAGTACAAACTTGCGCTACAAAGAGAAATCGATAGATTCGATTATGGACAGTGATCCAGATCGATCCCAAAACCTGGGTAAAATAAAACACAAGAAAAAGAACTCCCCACGCAGGAAAAGAAGAAGCGAAATTAGGCTACAGCAATTAATTAACAACAAAAAGATATGTAACTTACATAATTGGCTAACGGCAGGAATACCAAGATCAACCAATAAATTCCTCAAAATCAAATCTAGTCACACAAAATTGGAAGATGCAAACCAAATAATTCTACATTATATAAATCCCAATTTGGTAACATTCCCGAGAGGCTTTGCGCAGTATGTAGCCCTGTCACACGACAAATATGATCTAGATCAGATGGAGAAGTTGAATATCAAATTAGACAATAAACAGGAAGTGGAAATTTATCTATCAAAAATCTATATAAGTGTAAGATCGTCAACATAAAGTCAACAGCCGAGGATTCCCTGGGAGATTTGGAACTAACACTGGAACTATTGTCAATACCGGAATGCGAGGAAAGGATTAGGATTCAAATTCCAGCTATAGGAATTGACCTATGGCGGGCAGACCCAAACGATGTATTATTAATATTTTAGAAAAAGGGAGAAAAAAACAAAAGAACGTGGGATTAGAAATTATAGTACAAGATTCAACACTGCATATAGAAGTAACTAGAATATGGAATACTTTTTAGTCAATTGAAAGCGAGGAGAGCGAGGAAGAATCAGAGGGAGAGAACAGTGATGGAGGAACCCAGAGTGAAGAAAGCTCAGACGAGGGAGACGGAGATGTGGTGACGGAGGAAAGAGACGTCAAAGGAGAAGAAGAAGGAGGAAGAAGAGAAGAGGATGGAAACAGTAGATTCCAAGATTCTACAAGAAGAAGAACAACAACAAAAATGAGAGAAGAGAGGCAAGAATCTATGGAAAAGACCGAGGCGATAGAAACGAACAGAGGAGAGAAGAGGTAAAGCAGGTAACTACTTTCAATCCTAATAAATTCTATGAGTGTCTGAACAACGGCTATATCCTAGCAAGACTTGAAGAGCCAAAGCTGCTATCGGCTGCGCAGAGAATTATTGTAAGAAGTATCGACCCCAACGGGAAAACAATCACCTTCCCAGAAATTGAGGAAGTTGATAGGATAAATCTGCGCTCGAATGCCATCACAACATAACCAAAGGAAGTACTAGAACTAGTTCATAAAGTCTTCGCAAGAAGAAATGAGACACTACAGCTCAACAAAGTCTATAGACAGTTCGTGATGGCGTGCGGGTGCACAGTATTTATCACAACGCAAAAATTCAAAGAGTGTTATGTCCACACGAGACAGCCCTAACCATAAATCTTGAAATAGTCCAGGTAATTCTAGACAAATCCAAATTAGCCACCCAATATCTTAGGCTATACTGCGATAAAGAGAAGGTGGACATAGCATACCTTCAAGAACCCTATATAAATAAGGGAAGATTGATTGGAATGAGAGCCGACGGAATAGTCTTGGTGCCAGAAGATCCAAATCCGATTGTGCCTGTGGCGATCCTTAATTAGAAAATAAAGATTTTAGTAGACACTCAAAATACATTCAGATGGATCCAAGTTATAAGAATACAATTAAACAGTAAACTAATAACTCTTGTAAATACGAATTGCCAATTTTCAATTTCAGTGAACGTGTTTGCAGATAGATTAGAGGAAATATTAGCGGGAAATTTAGGGGAAAATATATTAATGTTGGGAGACTATAATGCAAAATCTCCGCTGTGGCACTGCCCTAGAACGGATGAAAATGGAGAAGAGTACGAAGATATAATAGATCAGTATAACCTAACAGTTCACAACATAGCATATCAACCACCAACATTTCAGGACAGAGCTGGAGCGAAGACTCCAATATAGACGTAACAATGTCAAAAGGTAATTTACATCAATGGATCCGAAACTCGAGGGTACAGGATTCAGAAACTACAAGCCAGCATGGTGTCATCAACTTTGAAATCGATTTAAGTAGAAATAACGAAATACGCAGGAAGAAGACGATACATTTAAATATAACGTTAAAAGATGAAATATTTAAAAATTTAAAAGAAACTTAATACTCCCACAAATCGAACATGAAATAAACCTTGAAGAATTGGCAACTAACCTAGAATATACAACAACAAATGCAATTATACGTTCTACACCACCAAACATAAATGAAGTTAAGAAGACACCCTTCTGGACTAGGAAACTAATACAATTAAAACGACAAGAAGGTATAGTTATCAAGCGGCTATAGACCACAGAATACGACAGACAAGGCTCGAAAATATCGGCAAATCAAACAGGAATATGAAAAAGAACTTTACAACACCAAAAGGAAGACCTGGAGTAAATTTATGGAAGAAAATCTTAGCACGGATGTGTGGGGTATACCCAACAAATTAGTTATGAACAAAATTAAAACTAAAGAAGTATTTAACACGCTAAAAAGAGAAGGCGGATAAAAAAACATACAAAAACTTTTAAGGAAACAATGGATATATTATTTACAAAATTATTCCCAGATATCAACATAAACGAGGATAATGAGGGAAATCAAATAGTTAGAAATGAAGTAAGGCATATCCAGGACACGAAAATAGACTTGAATCCACCAATGACAACAAATGATGAAGTCGCAGCAGCTATAATATCAATAAAAACGAAAAAGGCACTTGGTCCAGGTGGAATTAAAGGGGAAATATGTAAAAATTCTGTGGAAATTTGGACATCTTACCTGACGAGATTTATAACGAATGTCTGAGGCAAGGAAAATTTCTTAAACCGTGGAAGAAGGCATATCTGGTGGTGCTTCTAAAGGGAGATGATAAACCTCGGTCAAATCCTAAATCGTACAGACCGATTTGCCTACTTAACATTATCAGCAAGATTTCAAAAACGTTTTAGCATAAAAAATAAACGAAAATAGAACATAAAAACGGTATACTAAAATATGACTTCCGACGAGGAAAGTCGACAGATAATGTGTTGAACGGAATCTGTGATTCTATAAATAATCTCAAACAAGACAACTTTAAGTATGTAACAGGAATTTTCTTTTATGCAGCAGGCGCATTTTATAATGTTTGGTTTCCGGGGGTTCCAAAGGAGTTCAATAATTTAGGAATAAATTCATCTGTATTGATGGTTCTAAGAAATTACTTTCAGGATAGACAAATAAAAATTCACATGGCTGATGGCACGATTGCCAAATCACCAACTAAAGGATGCCCCCAGGGATCTGTGCTGAGCCCAATTCTTTGGGATATAATGTTTCAGCCATGTTTGAGTGCTAAATCATATGGAACATGTGGAAAGGGTCGTCGGATACGCGGATGACCTGGCGGTAGTTATCAAAGGAAATAACAGAAATGAGATCCAAAATAGGTCAAATGAAATAATAACAATGGCATCATTGCGCAAATATAAAAAAATAATTATATCAGCAGAGAAAACTAAATATATTCTATTTAAAGGAAACATGAACTTCAATAGAGGTAAGATAATAAAAGTAAACAGCACAACAATCAGAAGAGTACAGGAATTGAAATACTTAGGCGTAATTTTTTAGGAAAAGCTTAATTTTAGATCGCACGTAAATACAGTAAAAATATCGCAATAAAAGTTTCTCATAAAATCATAAACATAGCAACCAACGAATTGAAAATACCTATGAAAATAATATGGTTGTACCATGACGTCATAATCACATCCATAATAGGATATGCCGCCAGCGTCTGGAGCTACCGGATGGATGATGTGAAAGAACAAACAATCATAAACAGAGCACAAAAACAGCTACTACTGAGACTGACATTAGCGTACAGAACCACTCCGGTGGAGGCACTTCAAATTGTGACCGCGACCATGTCCATGCACCTACACATTAAAAGAATGGGCTCCGCGTACTGGCTCAAAAATGGAAGGCTTGACCGAATACAAAAGATAATAACATCAACAAGCGGGAAACAGAGGCGAAATACAACAGATTCTGACCAGTGTGTGGCAAACATTCTGGGATAATATACCTAAACCAAGAAGAACTCATAGTATCCTTCCAGGCAACGCGTCTGTGGTGAGGTTTCAATCCCAGACGATGTGGAGTTCAGCTGTGGAGAAACAGCTCAATTAGTGGAAGAACAACAAGCGCTTCTGGGGGATAGGACAGTCGCAGAAGCTCTGCGAAATCCAGAGCTAGTGGCAGCCCTCCGGGAGGTAGCAGCAAAAGTGTCATCTTATCACAAGAAGAGATTTTTGGAAGGAGATCGGGGCTCAGGGCGAGGCGTAAACCAAACCCCCGGTGCTTGGCGACAGCGACAAGAGCGTCGTCCGCGATTGAGACAACCGCGAAACAGAACAACACGTCTGGCATAAAAAAACAATATGTGTACAAAGCAAAAGACTTGATAAATTGGAATATTTGTGTGGCTGCTGGAAACCAGTAGCAAATAAGTGCGTTGCTGGAACCGCAGCAACAGACGCTGTATAGTTGTTGTTGAGTAGTGAATATGTGGTGATGGGAATCAGTGGAAATCTATACCATGAGTACGTGCGAATTTAAGTGAAATATTAAGGCGTGTGGCTGCGGAAACCGCGTCTATTCTCCATTAGAAGACAATCCCATGAGTGAGAGAGTAAAGAGTGAAGAAAAGAAGGAAATGAAACAATTTAACAACTAGAGGAAACAACAGAGTCACTAAATAGAAGAAGGAAGAAGAACTCCTGCGATGACTAGTGAGACAAGCCAAAAACGGAGAAGAAGAAGACTAATCATTTACTTACTTTTTCTCATATCTTTGTAGGAGAGAAATGACCAGAAGAAAAGAAGAGAAGCCACTCAAGTTATGTGTTGTGTTGTCCTGTGATGTCTGTGTCGTCTAAATGTGTTTGTATGTTCTTTTCGTAAAATAAAGTATATAAGTAGATAGAGACTCTTCCCCGCAACAAGTTCCAACTAGGAACCAAGACCTGGATGCCTAATCCAAGACCGTCCCGCAACACCAGATGTCTCGTCAGATGGAACACAGGGGATTCTTGGAATGCCGGAATCCCGGCATTCCAACAATCCCTGGCGACATACCTGCCCCAGGTTAAGGAGTATTAAGATATACGTGTTGCAAACCCCCAAAAGTACACAACTCAATCTGTGCAAAGAAGAAACAGGGGTGGAAGATGCCCCCCAATAGAATAAATTTGCAGGGATGTTCATTGATAGAAGTTTATAAGTTAGGTGTTTGCTTATTTATAGACACTATCAAAGGATGTTTGTTATATTGGTAATTGATTGGGACATTGCTTTCGACATTAGGATTTTGTTGTTGTTGTTGCTGGACAGGTTGCAAATAACTACTGACTAGGTAAAGGTTGGTTGTTTGCTGATTGGATATTAACGATTTGACTACTTTGAGGTTGAACATTTGGAATTTGTTGATTCAAAGTTGGAAACTTTTGAAGTATAGGATTTTGAGGAATAAAATTTAACATTAGTTTGCATTGTTGACTACCATCAGCCAATGCGTATAAAGCTTGTGCTTTTTCCACAAATTCTCCTTTCTTGAGTAATTATGTTAACTTTTCAAACGCATTTAGACGCTTCTGAAGATCCCTTACTGAAGTATGGGTTTCCAGAGCAATATTTAAAAAAAAATGACACTGTAGTTCTAAGCTGAGGAAATTATTATTTTTTCTACTTCAGTGGCTTCAGGAAGATTATGTATAATAGCCCTTAGTTTCCTAATTAAATAAGAATCAATGGGTTCATCTTTTCCTTGTATTGACTTAACTTCCATATCCGCTTTGTAATGAGGGATTTTAGGTTTACTTAGACTCATTAATTTCTCTTTAACTGATTTATGTTGTGTCGGCCATTATATTTTGTGATTGAATTTGAAACACCATGTCAAATGCAGTGTCTTGTAAATACATAGACAGAACCTGTTTCTTTTATCGTCATCCCATACTTGTAAATTCACCATATGTTCGAATAACAAAAACATCTGTCCGGATCCTCATTCATACGTCCGGAAATCTTAGTTAAATGTGGTAAATGGAATGAAGTTTTAGTGGCCATTGTATCGCCTTTGTTAGATTTTTTGTTTTCTGTATCCGAATCCTGATTGAGTTTCCTACTGCCTGACTTAGTGATTACTGGCATTAAACGCTATTTGTCCTATTTCATAGTTCATGCTTAAAACAACATAGGTGTTCACTTGACATATCCGATTTTAGTCTCAATAGTTC
>JAGDQP010033323.1:8835-19601 GCA_022664845.1 Lepisma saccharinum
GCTCCCGTTTTCCCCTTAATGCTTGCGATCATTACAAGTACGAGAACCTAAGTCAAAACAGAGAGCCCAAGGACGAAGTATCTGGAGGTGTGCCTTCAAACTCCGCAAGTTAATTTCCAAAGCTTTCGACTTCGTCCACTTCGTGAAGGAAACTATGGCTAACATTGAATTCACACCACATATTTCCTGATGCCATGATGTTGATGTTGTACGAATGGTGAGGGTCCAGCAAAGATCGCAAGCATTAAGGGGAAAACGGGAGCCTATCACAATCGTCCACCAGCCACATTCTAGTCCAATGGGGTTAGCCAGTTACGAGCTCCAAAGCGGTCTTTCAAAGAGAGTTCCTCACGTCATTCAACCATATAATTCCCCAACAAATAACGAAGGACATATTCAAACTTTCGTTTCAGATGGTCACTTCGAGGATTTGTTTCTTTATACACTGAAAACAACGCCTTAATATTTTCACTGTTTGTTAATACTATACGAGTACGTTCGTTTAAAAATTGAATTCTCTTATCTTTCGGTAATGGGACGGTTCCTTAAAAGTATCCTAAACAATCATGTTCTGAAGCTCCATTTCTATCATAGAAACAACCACCGCAGATAAGAATATGAGAAACGTCTCATTGACGTATTGTTATCTGTATACGTAATTGATCCACCAATTTGGTACGACAACCACATTGAGAGTTCTTCGTTAATGCGGGAATTTCGACCGTTAACAATTCCTGATAGAGACGCATAGTATTGCTCAGATCTTCCGCCATGATTACAAACTCAAAACTAAAACACCTTTTCCAACACGTTAGAAAGTTCGTAAGCTTGGGGAACAAGTCAAGACACAAAACTTATATATCTGCCAGGCTTTTCCACAGCACGAGCCCACAAAAGAACTCTAGCCCCCTAACACGAAGGGATCAGGTGCAGAACATTCATCAATAGACGTCAACCTTGGGAAAGCAAGTCAAGACATGAAAGTCACATCTGCCAAGCTTTCCCACACAAAGCAATGTAAAGAAAAGAGCCCAAGTGTCCTCAGCACAGAAGAACTCTACCCGAACCAAGTGCAGAACATAACACTTCATCAATAGACGTCAACCTTGGAGGAGCAAGTCAAGACATGAAAGTTTTCACACGCTAACAAAAGAGTCTTCTCAACTCTTTCTTAAGTAAAGCCATTAAACTCCTAACATTTACATTTCTTTTTGCATCTCCACACCTGCTTCATACGGTCACTAACTCTTTTCTGTGAACCCTTCCAGCCCTGTTTCGCATTAGAATATGGTGGGATATGAATTAGATTACCCATCTCCTCCTGCATAATTAAATATATCAAATAATAATATTAATATGAATTATTTATTCTTCACGGTTGGTTCAGAGTGATGCTTCTTTCAACCATGGAAATTTTAAAATAATATTTTTCCCAACACTTGTGCGATATATCCACTATTCTTTCCCCGTTCCTAACATACGATTGAGAAAGTAGACCCTACCCAGAATCAGCGCCAGCCAGAATCTCTCCCCAACTTTTATCAGTATGCTTCGAGAGTTTCTACAGACAACAACACAGAACAGCAGCTCTTCGTTAACTAATAAAAGAGTTAAGGAAGAACTCTTGCTAAATAAAATAAAATTTTATTGCTAAATAAAATAAATAACATACTCCAATCTTTCTCCCAATGAATCCTAAAGTCTACCAAGTCCAGCTACTCAATACCAACAAAATTCTAAATCTCTCCATTCTCATAGCGCCGCCATCTTGGAATCAGTATCTTTTCTACCCCACTATCACCTCATACCAATTCTCCCCCGAATGGCTAAAATTTCCCAGCAGAAAAAATCGCTAAAAATTCCCGCCAGAAAAAACGCTACAAATCCCGACATAAAAACGCGATTTTTTCGCGCCAAAAATCCGCAATTTTGAAGCTCCATTGTTATGCAAATGAGTTCAATTGTATGTAAGGAAAGATCAGCATTGCTACTGCAGAAAGGTAGAAAATCTGTTGTGGAAGGAACGCCTGTTTTTTCGAAGTGTTCATTATTTCGGTGACAAGTGCAAATTAATTGAAAGAGGACAAAATGCTGTAGTGTCCAATGATGTACGAGGGACAGTCAAAAAGTTTCCGGAATTTCGTTGTAACTATTTATTACAACAATGTAGGAAAACAATTACTTAATCGCCTTCAAAATAGGCTCCTTCAGCACACACACTTCTTCCACCGCTCCTGCCATTGCTGGAAACAACGTTGAAAGTCCTGTTTTGGTATCTTCCGAAGCTCAGCCGTCGCGTTGGTTTTGATGTCTTCGACGGTTGCAAAACGGGAAGAGCCAGAAATCCTCCGGTGCTAAATCCGGTGAGTAGGAAGGCTGGTAGAGGAGAGTGGAATGTTTGTTTCTGCGATCCATGTCCCCACAACAAGCAATGTGTGGGAGGGAGCATTGTCGTGATGCACTGTCCAACCCATTTGCCATTTCGCGGGACGTTTTCGTGGGATTGCCCCCCCCCCCCCTCAGACGTTTCAATACCTGCACGTAGAAAGGGCCGTTAATAGTTTGTACAGGTGGTACAAATTCATGGTGCACCACACCTTCGTTGTCGAAAAACGCGATGAGCATCACCTTTGTTTTGGATTTGACATGACGTTCTTTCTTTGGTCGAGGAGATGACGTTGTGTGCCATTCTGATGACTGCCGTTTTTGCTCCGGGTCGTACGCGTACATCCAGGTCTGATCACCAGTAATGATTGTCTCAAAAAACGTCGGGTCCTGTGTGCTTTTTTCAAAACATGCGGCCGCTGTCAACACACGTGTTTCTAGTTGATCCGGAGTCAGCATCCACGGGACAAAATTATATGTTCACCCTTTGCTCGAACTGCGACATCGTGCCAACAGATCACCACCCAACTCTATCTGTAAATAACAAAAATAAACAAAAAACATTATGAAAATTATTGCAGAGTAATCACGAATATTTCGTTACATCACAGCAATTAATTCAGACTAACAGGAGGGGCAGCAAAAAATTTACGACGAAATTCCGGGAACTTTTTGACTTCTCCTTGTACTTCTGCTTATACATGAAAGAGATTTAATGTAGATTCCATGGAAAATGCCAGGTAGTAGGAAAAATAAATATATGAAGTTTAGGTGAGAAGGTAATTTTTATTCCGGTAACTTAAGGTTTTATCAAACACACGTAAAAAGTACTTTTCGTCTTCTTGAATTATGCTATTTCTTGTATATCAATTTCCGCCATTCTACATAGGGTACATTGATTTCATTTTAGCACTAGTATGTATCTTGAGTGTGTGTGTCCTTAATTATAAACGAAACAGGAATTTCAGTTAATGTTTCTTAGTTGTAATTACCCCTTTTTACTTAAGCAAGTACACAGGAATCTAAGATTAATTATCCTCTTAATTACATCAACATATTAAAGAAATTGCATTCAATGACACTGCGTGAAATTTGTTTACTTAAGTGGTTGGCTTCTTCTACTTTCTTTTCAGGTTTTCGTCCTTTGCAAACAGAAAAAACCGACATGCATCTCTTTTGTTGTAATGATAACAAAACCACATAACCACAATAAATTGTTGAATATCGAAGGAATACCACAAACTTACTTCTAACATCTGTTTGTTTATACTGTAACATGGCGGGTTACCATGGCGACGTAATAGTCCTCCATTAGACTATTTATTGGTTTGGCATGTGATTTATTTACTTTGTTCTACTTGTTCTCAACATGTTCCAAACATCACGCTATGAAGATGTCCTAAATATGCATTAGTAATGAGTAAAGTGATAAAGTGCATTTCGTTTTCTGTTTACATACGGCCAGTCAAATTTGTACAAATTACAGGAGAAATGTAGTGTTTAGAACTTTGTTAATTAGGCTTGCAAGACCGGTACAATTCTTGATTTTTAGGATATGACCCGGCCGATTTCGTGTTTTGTTTCGGTGAAACGAAAAGTATTGGGAAACGCGTGTGATAAACACGGAACTAACAGTGATAAACTAAAAGTGATTTTTTCCGGTTGGATTACTAACTGGAACGCCAGGGATACATAAAACAGTTATCTTCCTTTTTTAGCAACTTCTTTTTGTTCGTACTTATTAGTATTTGCTGGCTTTTCCTTCCTTTTGCAGTTTTCAACATTTTTTCACAATTTTCAAGATTCTACGCACTTCCCGAAACTAAGTTAAACAATTCAGGGTAGATTTATCTTTTACCTTTTTTATTATATGCAATACAAAGACCGAAAACATAATATGTCATCGGCCCAAGCAATGAAATGTATCATATACACCATTATGATTTTCCAGAGGAGGTTCGCTTGTGACAACGAAGGAGGTTTCATAGCTCTGAAACAGGATCAGTAAGTTTTCCCAGCATCAAATTCCAGCCTATATGCATGCATTTACTTCAGAAACTGTCTTCGTAACATAAAAGGACTAGTAAAATAAGTCAATGAAGTGGTGCGAAAGAGCAGTGGTTAGAGTGACATACAATAAACAAAACCGAATATTCAAGGTTCGCTCCAAACTCCAAACCACAGATTTAATATATTACCACTAGATGGAACATAGGCAGCACTGAAGCATTTCCAAATTGAACGTTGCTCTTTTCGCCATATTTTGGGAAAGAAATCGTCTATTAGCGATCCGTTTACCAAGGTGAGGAAGTTTCTGAACCACAAACACATGATAAAGAAAAGTACCGTACTGTATGTAAAGAAAATTTAAAGAGCTTGCTTAGCTATGAAGAACGTGTTACAGTTCAATACTATCAGAATCATTGCTAAACATACATTTTTTTATTTTATCTCTTTTAGCAAACAGTATACTTTTCGCTGTTACTCATTGAGAAACAGAAGCGAGTTAGGGAACAATTGCCTGAGAATTCTTCTTAGGTATGTTTGCATTGTAGATTCCAGGTCCTCGCCGTGTGGTGAAGGCGAACTTGATATACGCATTTACAATTCGGGGCACCGTGCATAAAACCCATAACCGTCACTAGAGCTTTTCTGGGAAAATCAAGTGTTTATGCACGGACATCCATTAGAATAACATTATCTGCTCTGATTTGCCATATCTGTTTCTCGGACGCACAGTAATTGGTTACACAAGTACCACGAGCTGAGGGATGACATACGACATGTTTAGCATTATCTTTTTTTCTAATTTGAGGGTTAGGGTTTCGCGCACGGTGCCACAGAATTGATTTAATTAACGAGGACATATGACTATAGCCAATTACCGGGCGAAGATAGTCCAGTTGGTAGAGCGTTCACTTAGCAATAGGAAGGTCCTGGAAACGATCCCAGCGGCAGCCTATCGTAACTGAGGTTTTCAAGAGTTTTTATTGTCATTTCAGGCAAGTGCCGGCCATGTTGATGACGTCATAACTCTTCGATCTACTGGAACGTCAGTTCCCCCCCCCCCTACTGTTACTGTATATGACCCAAAGAATGGATCTGCAGTGGAGGCCACCAAACTTTTACATTCACGGTAACTCCCACTTAATGATTCATACCTACTATTATGATTCAGCTGCATACTAGGAGGTATGATTTTGTATACCAAAAGAACCAAATTTTCTGAAGGCAATAAAACAGATAAAGAAAGTACATGGTAATGTATTTTAAGTTGGAACTGAGTTCTTTTCATTAAGAAGCACTGATTCTGGATTCTTTCACCTCCGAAGAATTGGGAGGCAAAGAAGCGCCCCTCTAAACCCAACCCTGGACTCGCCAGTACCTCTGAAATACAACATTGGAATTTTGTACTTCCAATTCAGAGATACAGTTTTAAGGGCTATTGATTTTTATATTTAACCATAGTATCTCTCTTCTCAACATATTAAACTCCTTCCTTTGAAGTACTCAGTTTTGTTTTGAAAACTCAAGAAACTTTGACTCTATGTAAACAATAATGTTCTACCACATTACTTTCAGATAAAGATATCAGTGTCATTAAGATATAAAAGTACCGAAAAAGTATCCAGTTCATTATTTGAGGTATCGATCGATACCGATACTTGGAAAGTATCCATAACCCATCTCTAGTAAATATACAAGACGTCCTTCTATTCATATAAAAAGTCATATGTATGTAAATTTTACATGTTATTAATAGCTTTCTTTTATTTCCTTATATTGTTAACAAAAATCATGGTTTGTAGGTCTACAAGTATCTGGTGTAGTAAAAAGTAATCCATTATTTTTGCATGACATTGAAGGCTTGACTTACCATAGTTAGAATGATCCGATTTAGGTCACATATGCGCCGTTTTGTTCGATAACGTGTTGCCATTTGGAAGGTAATATCATGATGCCTCTCTCATAGAAGCCCTTGTCCCTATTGGCAAAAAATTGAGACAGTCGATTTTCACAAGCCTCTCTTGAAGCGAATTTTTCACCAGCAAACGTGTTCGCCATGGACAGGAACAGATGGTAATCACTCGGTGCCAGGTCCGGACTGTAAGGTGGATGCATAAGAACCTCCCAACCAAACTCCCGGAGCTTCTGGCGAGTCACTATCGATGTATGTGGCCTGGCGTTGTCCTGGTGGAACACAATGCCTCTCCTATTAGCCAAAGCTGGCCGCTTCTGGCGATTGCTGCCTTCAGATGGTCCAATTGTTGACAGTATAGTTTCGAGTTAAGGGTTTGGCTGTAGGGGAGCAGCTCATAGTAGATAATTCCCTTGCAATCCCACCAAACACACAACAAAACCTTCCTGGCCGTCAATCCTGGCTTGGGCACCGTTTGCGCCGGCGCACCGCGCTTCGACCACGGCCGTTTTCGCGTGACGTTGTCGTAAGTGATCCACTTTTCATCACCAGTCACCAACCGCTTCAGAAATGGGTCGCTTTTGTTGCGGCCATTATTGGCAAAATAATGGATTACTTTTTACTACACCAGATATTTTAATGTCATTTCAAATAGCCTCTAACTATACTAAACTAGCTTTGTATCGCAAGTTATTTTTACTGTGTCTATCTAAGTAAGCTATTCCCCTACCTCCCGATATGGCAGACTAAATAATTATACTTGTGCCCTCCTAACAGTAGTAGAATCAATTGTTACTAATGTACTGGCTTAAAATTATTGCGTAAATGCAAATTTATGGACCCTAAATACTGTTCCAAAATAAAACGTTAATTACGTTTGACAACAATAATGGATGTCCCAAACAGCAATACGAACACCTGAAAAAAGTATTTCCCGTTCAATTCTTACAGCTGGCAAAATTTCTAGACAGCCATTTTGACAGCAATTTAGAATCATTTCCAAAAGACCAACAGCTTTAGAAGAAACACCATACCTGTCATCCTGTAATGGTATAAGAGTTATTCCTCTCTAATATACTACAGGTTATCAAACGTGAAAAACAGAGATCTGTTTAATCCATTTCCTGGAATTTTTCCGATGAATCCATTACATACCGAAAGCTTGCTTTTATCTTACACAGGCTATACGTATCTTTCAGTCATGATTACACTCTCTTAAAGCCCCTCGTACACGATTCAATAAACATAGAATCAAAGTCTTGAACAAGCAGTTTGATGACTGCGTACACGATCCAACTGAAATAATCAAAGGGCTGTATCCAAGTAGCGTTGAAAGTGATTGGATGGTGCTCGTACACGATTCGATAAGTTAAGCGGAAATGTGAAATGAAAGTGAAGGAGTCAAAGGTACACGAGTCAAATTGCTCCTTCTGTGTTGAAAAGAAGCACATGGTATGAATGTTAAACATGATGTGCATCGCGTGTAATAAAAAGAAAACTGACTTTAACGGCTGCGGTTCCGTAGTTTGTGTTGCCATGAACATCGACTTTTTATTCCTTTATTCAAAACTCTTTCCAACTCTTATAAGTTTTAATTTATTTCCGGTTACAGGCACATTGTATAAACATCTGGTAACAATTAATAGTCCCTAGTGAAAATCTATATTTAATTATTATTCGTTAAATTGATCCAGTTGATCAAGATGGCGTCATGTGGAGGAAAACTAATTAGGACACTTCGGATGACACGTATTTTGCCATAAGTACACGGAAAGTATATCGAGCGAGCGAAGAGGCGTTACTTAAAGTCAGGTTCGGTATTTTTTTAATTATACGCGAGGAACATCACTCTTTGCCTCAAGCCGCAAGGATATAGTTCCCACTTCACAGTAATAATTATTCACATCTTTTAACGCCAATCTCATGTTTCCAAGCCACACAAATATCTTATTCGTCCTGTAAATTTTGCAAAAAGGCACCAGCACCTTCGAAACTGCACACACACTTTAACTAACCAGTCTTCACCCAACAACAATATATCCGCGGTTTTTGTAGCAAAGTATGTTATTCATAACACGAAGTGATACAATTTAGTACTCCTACACATGGTGTCATATTTGCATTTACTGTGTAGATATTTACGTAAATAATTATGAAATATGGCTATTCGTATCACCATATGAGTTGCTATCCATCGGGAGGTGATTATGAAATATTTACAGAATATGAACAGAATAAGTGGTATAAAGCGAACATACGGTAAAATATGGCACAATAGCTGGTTGCCATATAATCTGCACCGCAGCCAGTACAAATGCTTTTTCTAGAAGTTCTTCCAATCACTTTCGTGTCTGAGATCATTTCAAGAGGATTATAATAGAAATATTTATTTTGTGCCAATTAATTATTTTTGGTGCATGAACATTTCTTTGAGATTTTTGGTGGATTAGGGAAAAGCACGAGCACGGAGAATACGTACACAAAGTTACTTGGATAGATGGAGGAACTTTACTTTAGGACCGGGAAATTCCGCCAGCTACTGAGCCATACGTACACTCTATACAATTCATTGTCATTCAAATAAACATCGCAGATACTTCTATAAACACCTAGCGGTAGTGGACAATACTAAAGGTGTTACGAAAAGCATGTGTCATTATTATTTCGCTAAATATGCGCTCACGTTGATCAACATAAAAAAAAATATGGCGGGATAGATTTATTTACGTTCATTAGATCAGGTACATTCAGATTGTAGGGATGGGGAGGAATATTAATGGTGTGACGTTGTGTTACGAATAATACATGAAGTACATGATTTGCCACAATGTTAAGTAAACAAAGGCGGGTTAAAGAAAGTAAGATTTTTTTTTTATTATACGCGATGCATCGTTTAATGTGTTCGCTCACCAGCATGGAAGCTGCCTAGTAGTCCCAAGTGCTTTTCGCTACTTCACCCTAATTTAACTCTTCCATGACTCGAAACTTTGTAATATTTTAAGTTACAACTCTTACACAAACGTTGCAAAATATTACATTTTTTGGTGGGGCGTACAGTAAAGTGTACCCTGATACTTCTATCTTTAGCAGTTTCCAACTTCCGGTATACAGTAAATAAAAACTCGACCTTTCCAAATAAATTATGAAAACTATAGGTCACTTGAAATATTAACATCCTACTGCTTCAAAATACGATACAGTACTTTATTGAGAATTATAGTAGGTCCTATATCAATTTACATTGCAATAGTGATTGTACAAAAACTACAGAATAAATACCAGGTACACTTTACCTCAGCAAGATGCGATACATATCCTGTAGAGATATTTTATTAAAATTTTCTGATCATATATTCATTTCAGATAATAAAAACAAGGGCTCTACACAATGCAACCTTGCTCCATGTAGACATTTCCATCTTCAGTGCTCTGGAAGCACAGTAGTCACGTGCTCAAGTCACAAGAGATGAGATTGGTAGATCACTGCGTTGAATTCAAGAAAAATAGGACAGGTTCTAAATAGGACTTATTGGATGAGAAGACTTGAATTCAAGAGATTTCCTGCGTGGAGTCCATGATTGGTGACGTCATTTTGATCAAATTTCTTGTTCATCGACTTGTTCGAGCTTTATCGAATGGTGTACAAGGGGTTTAATACATATTTTGATCAAAACCGGGACTTTAAGCGCCGGGACACGGGACTTAGGGGTTCCAAACCGGGACAGTCCCGGGTAACTCGGGATGATTGGTCACCCTGAAAGTGACCTTAATCAAGAATAGACGGACACTCGGATCTTACCAACTTCATAATAACGCCTTGCATAGCTAACAAAGATCTCATGTACCAAACTCGGGGTTTACGACGACTGAACTGTAGCTGGACTGGAACCCTGGCAGCGCTATGGTTGCAAGACGGCTCGGAATTCAGCTGGCATGCTATATTACCAAAAATGAAGCCAACACATACTTCTATGGTGGCTCTGAGAAATGGTCGGCCAGGGCCTAAGTCTGCTCTGGACCTGTCTTGTTTACTTTTCTTGTACTTCATGTTGGTGTGTGTGCGCTGCTGACTTTTTATACGAAACTCAGGGATTTGAGAAATGTCTTCGTGGAGTGTTTCGCGTTCCATATCGTCGCGACTACAAGCAGTGGCATATTCGTCCAAGTTACCTAAAACGTGAGATCATCCCTTCATTACATATACCGTATATATAAGTAAAAATAAATCACAGCCATATTCAATCCACTAGTGGATGAGGCCTCTCCCCGAAGGGAGGAGTTGGTCTACTGCTTCCACGCTGACCAGATGGGTTGGGAGAGGAGAGCCGAAGCTCTCACTGTGATCGCTACCTCTTTATTCAGGTAGCTCCCCAATTGGCCTCACGACGCTGGGTGGACGCCGCACAGGCAACACTATCTGGAGTACTGCAACGGTCAACCGTCCAAGCACTGACCAGACCCA
>JAGDQP010033324.1:0-17519 GCA_022664845.1 Lepisma saccharinum
ACGGATAAGCCAAGTTCCTTGGTGACAACATGTAACAGGAACAAAGGTACTTGGCGCGAGGTGGCAACAGCCTTAGGGTTGATGGCGGTGGACGTAGTGGGTTTTAGGATCCCCACCACCCTTATAGCTTGAGGATCATGAACCTTGCCACCTCGCGCCAAGTTCCTTTGTTCCTGTTACATGTTGTCACCAAGGAACTTGGCTTATCCGTCTCCCATTTCACACCTTTTTAGGGCTAAAGAACTTGGCTCCACTTTTTGCACCTCTGGTGTTTTTGTACGGATTCATATTTTTCGGAAACATCTTAGCAAGTTTACGCAATATTCCAACGTGAATAGATATATTTTAACATATTTCTGAACTGTGTTTTATCCCATGAAAAAAATCATCAAACCACACACCAAGATATTTTATGTTGTTTGCAACACCTAGCTTGTCTCCACCGATTATGATGGGATATTCCACTGTATTTCCCTTTTTTTTTGTCTATTTTGAAGAAGATGCATTTAGTTTTATCGGTATTGAGTGTAAGTTTATTAGATCTGTAAGTTAGTGCTTTCCGAAGGTCTCCTTCATTGACGAAGCATCTCCCAGGGAAGTGGTTATCGAGGGAATGAAACAGGTGGTAATATGTTGGCACAAGAACCGGTGAATATGATGCATGGCATAGTGTCTCCCAGCCAAGTTGCTGAAGGGTCTCCCGGGTCCTCTTTGCCACATGTGCCTTGAAATTGTCGTGGAGGAACTGCACACCCTTGCGATTCACCAATGCCAGCTCCTGCCGCAATACACGGTGCACCCTTTGCAACTGCTATGAGTAGAGATCAGCTGTGATAGTCTGACCAGGTGGAAGGAGCTCGTAATGCACCACTTGGCGACGAGTCCATCATACAGAGAGCATAACCTTTCGTGGGTGCAGAGGTGGTCTTGAAGTGTGAGGAACAGGGTCACGTGGCGACAACCAATGTCTGGTACGCTTGGGACTGTCATAGAGGACTGATTTTTCATCACCAGTGAGCAAGAGATCAAATATGGGTGTGTTCAGGTGCCGAGTGAGCAAGGACAAACAGGCTGTCACTCGTTGTTCCTCGTTGGCTGCCGACAATGTGTGGGGTACCCACTTGCTTAATCTGTATGACTTCCCTATCCCATGCAGGTGTAGTCTGACTGTTTCAGCGCAAACATGGAGTCCTTTCTGCACGTTCATCACACGTTAGACCACTTTCCTCCTCGATGACTGCTTTCAGGTCCTCGTCATCCATCACATGTGGTCGTCCACTGCGAGGTTCATCAGCAAGGCTCACATCTCCCGAACGAAATTTCTGGAACCAATGCCTGGCGGTGCGTTCGTTCACGGCATTCTCATCAACTGCCTGGCATATGCGGCGACTTGATGCGGCAACTTGCAGGCCCATTTCGAAGTCATACAATAAACACACGCAAACAAGCTGCTTCGATACCTCCATTTCTCTTTTACACTGGACGAGCTATGACTGCTGTGCTTGAGCACCGTGCCTGTATTACTGAAGGTCGATGGTCAGAGTAACTCCCGATCGCATGTTTGCCATTTTGTTTCTTCTCTGTGAGCCTAGGATTAATGGGACGTCAGAAACGGCAAAATCTTTTTTGTAAACATTTCCATTTCGACTGAGGGCAGGCTTTCATGCAATCTATTTTCAGTGAGTACTCTTCCACTAACTGATTATAGAGTTTAATTCCACACGTGATGATTCGTAAAGTTTACCTACCTGTACTCCATTCTTCCCGCATTTCATCAACCAATAGCTTTTTGACCTTACGAATAATTTGCGAAACAGCTCAGGGAACACTTTCTTCATCATGGAATTCTCGATCATTTCAGAATTGAAATCCGAGTTCCGAATCATTTTTACGATTCCGAAATAATGTAATTTCTCAATATCGGAAATTCGGAAAACAGAATTTTCGGAATTTTGAAATTATGCCAGAAAGCTGACATTTTCGACTTCGAGAGTGTCTTAAATTTGGAAAATGGAAATTAATAAAGTCAGAATTTTGTATCACAAAGATTTGGTGTGTAAACGAAAAAACTCAGAAATTAGCTGCAAGAATTCGAACTTACGCCAAGTATTAATTATTTTTCGATTGTACATGTTATAAACAATTTTTTTGTAATTGTTTTAAACAGGTTAATTTGAATCAACAAAAATTAATTATCATCTTGGTAACTTTTAGTCGTAACGCTAAAGTATATTGTTATGCTATAAATTAGGTATTGAAATTTGAATTTAATTTTGAATTTATTCATGGCCTTTTTGCGTCTTTGGACCAGCCCAGCATAGAGTAGTGTAGTGGGTACCTTTCTTAAGGTACCATTTCGGCATTCGACTGATGAAACTGAGGAAAATCCTGGGAAACCTCAGCGAATTAAGGAAATGGCTAGAAGGGAGGTATGGATATTTTTTTATAACAACTTTGAAATCTAAAATTTAAATAAAACACCTGAATTATCCTAAATAAGTTCATTAACTTCTAAAGATTGGTCCTACAGATTTTTTTGTTAAGTGGACTCTGAACTACTCCGTTCAATGGACCCTATTAGGTTTAAACCTGTTATCACGCACACAGAAACAAGTGTGACAACCTAAAATATTGGAAATACTAGTGCTAGTAAATAGAAATAGTTGCAAAACAATTGCTTGCATTTACTTTTGGCTTCTGGGGATATATTTGTTGAATTATACAATTGGATATAAAGCATTAGAACAAGGATTGTTCTACGAAAATAATCTTGAAGTCAACGTCTTTGGGAGTAGCAACATTTATACAAAATTGTGTAGTCGTAGATACAGAAAAAGACCTTCTCTAAAGTTTTATTTTATCAAAGACCGAAATCATTTTCACATAGCGAAGCAAAATGAACTCTCCTTCCTTCCAATATACAAGAACATCTCGAGTGCGTTTCATTCGTCAGTGCAATTGATTCTTATTCATTTAATAAGTTCAAGCATTCTCCACAAGAGCGCAGCATATGCCAGTTTTAAACGAGTAATACGTTCATGAGCGTGCACTAATAGTGTGAGAGACCTTCCCATGGACAAGTACTGAAGGCTCTACGTTCTACACTTTCAAAATGTTCAGAAACTTTCCCATTAGGGAATTTCAATTTTAGTGCAATTTTCTGAAACTGAACTTGCAAGGAAACTGTCTCCGGTGGGACACGAGAATCTGCATGAAAATTCCACAGTGCGTTGATGATGTGTTCAAATGAAAACTTCTGTAGTATTACGTTTCGGAGATTCGCGGTAAAAGAGTTACAGGGCTTCAAAATTTTCGAAATTTTGCTCTGAATGCGTGAAAAGTAGGCAACGCTTTATATATATGTGCTGAAGTTATGCATTTCCTTTTCACTTTTATATAAAAGGTTGCCCTGAAGGTAATTTAAATGTTAGATTAAAGGTATTGATGAATTTGACGTGTTCATTGATTGCTTTCATCCCTGCCAAATGCGAATATTATATAGCAGAGGGTGACTGAAAGGAAAGTTCCAATCCCGTTCATTTCGTAACAAATTGATTTCTAGGAGGAATCTTGACACACGCCCCTCTTACTTTAATAGGGAATATGTCATCGTAGTCAATCATTGCATGCTATCCTATTTTATCGTGATCTAGTGGCGAAAAGTGAAATTTTCGTAAATGACAACGTGAGTCAAGTGACACACCATTTAAATTGTCTTTAGGTTCTACTTACAAAAGCATATGCTCATTTACTAGTTCTTTTGAAAACTTTGCGAGAAATTGTGTTTAGAACTTCCAAATATTATAAAGTGAAACTTGATAGGAGAGAGAATATTTTTTCTGAATATCATTCCAGGCGAGTGACGGCAAAAATTACCGCTGTAACCCATAACATAGAATTGAATCTAATTCAATTTAATCTGTTCTCCGGAATTTTTCTCCATTGTACGATGGGCAATGGAGGGCACTCATAACATTTATTATAGTAAATTATATTACCTTACTTACCAATTGTATGTAATTATGACCTTCCTTAGATTTTGTAGTATTGAAAGGTAGCAATTGTGATGTATCACTAAGAATTAATCGAGTAACAATAAGCATCTTTTTTTTTAAAGAGATTCAAAAGAACTTTTAAAGGCTTGCTTCCTCACTACGTTTTAATTTAAGGAAACTAAATGTCTTGCGTAGTGCTACAATACATCGTAATACCAGAGTCCAATGCATATTATTCGAATTTCGTTACTTTCAATCCTATCTTTTATATATTCGAGCTTCGCAAACTTCGAGCAATGTTGGTAGCATTAGTCTTGCAACTAGCTCACAGATTAAATTAAATTAGTTTAAATTCTATTTTATGGGTTATAGCGCTAATTTTTACAGTCACTCGCCTGAGGGATGGCGTCCCTTGGCCATATCTTTTCCGTCAGTAAGGCAGGGAAGGTAGCGGTCAGGGCTTTAGCAATGGTACCAACTCAATATTCGTCTCGTGAAATTTATGGA
The DNA here is from genome assembly GCA_022664845.1 of Lepisma saccharinum. Taxonomy (NCBI): domain Eukaryota; kingdom Metazoa; phylum Arthropoda; class Insecta; order Zygentoma; family Lepismatidae; genus Lepisma; species Lepisma saccharinum. The sequence goes on from JAGDQP010033324.1 coordinate 4,503, forward strand.
AAATCTGGGAAATTTCAGGCACGATGTTTGGTAGCGGGGTTCGAACCCACGTGCTTCTCCTTCCCAACATGCAGTGCTGTTCTGAAATTCCCGGAATTAACGAATTCATTACAGGAGTTGGGTACTATTGGATAACAAAGCATGAGATATTACGTTTAAATTTATCACAGATATTTAAAGGAGTTCTTTTATACTAACGATAGCAGTTGGAGCGCTCACAACGTTAGGGTAAAATATTTCGTTACTTACCAAGTTTTACATTATAATATTTGGGAGTTCCAAACCTAATTTCTCGCAGTTTTCAAAGAAACTAATAAATGATCATATGTTTTTGTAAGTAGAACCTAAAGACAATTGAAATGATGTGTCACTTGACTCACTTTGTCAATTAAGAAAATTTCACTTTTTGCCACTGAACCACGATAAAATAGGATAGCATGAAATGATTGACTACGATGACACATTCCGTCTTAAATAAAAAGGGGCGTGTGTCGAGATTCCTACTGGATATCAATTTGTTATGAAATGAACAAGATGGTAACTTTTCTTTGGATCACCCTGTATATATAATATTCGCAGTTGGCAGGGATCAAATAAATCAATTAACACGTAAAATTCATCAATACCTTTAAATTACCTTTAGGGCAATCTTTTATATAAAAGTGGAAGGGAAATGCATAACTTCAGCACATATGTATGAAGTGTTGCCTACTTTTCACGCATTCAGAGCAAAATTTCGAAAATTTTGAAGTACTGTAACTCTTTTACCGCGATTCTCCGAAACGTAATACTACAGAAGTTTTCATTTGAACACATCATCAACACACTGTGGAAATTTCATGCAGATTTTCGTGTCCCACCGGAGACAGTTTCCTTGTTAGTATTAATTCCCTTCATCACAAACACTGGAACAAGCAGTCTTCCATATTGTTACAATCTGAGATAATTTAGAAGTAATTGACAGTTGAGAAGCTAAATGTTATCTTACGAGTAGATATACTTATAAGTTATAGAAATATAAATAATAATAATAATAAAAAAGAAAGAAGAAATAAACAAATTTCAGTACAAAATTAATATAAATTGCCCAATGGAGGAAATTATATGTTCGAAATAATTTGTTCATGTATTATTAGGGAAATATGTATTTCTTGAGATCAAATACCTTGTAGATGACTCTGTATTAGACAACTGTGATGATATCGGGACGGGCGTAAGCCATAGTGCTGTTACCGCCCATACAATTCATTTTATCTTTTTATCTTACAACTGTGATGAAACTGCTACAACAAATCATATCTCAGAGGCACGTCCAGTTTCTTACACTCGAGAAAACCACTGTTTCAGTCGTAAGGATGGATCTACTCTCAAAATATGTAGAACTTACGTGGCTCCTGACAAATAAAACTTTGAAGCTAACATCCTGGCTTAAGAACTGATTAAGGGTTAGTTCTACAATCAACCGCTAAACTTTTAGTCGGCGCTAAGTTGAGACCAAGTCTGATTTTGGCCAATGAGAGTACGGAGAATGAGAGTTGATCTCAACTTAGCGCTGACTAGAAGGTTAGTGGTTGATTGTAGAACAATAATATTGTGTGTTGTGGTTGTGGTGGGATTCAAAATCCGACTAATGAAATATTCTTCTTCCACATACAGACATTCCTCTCTATCATTCTATTGTGTTCTACTTTTTCTGTTATAAGAAATATCATTACTGATTGTTTGAAGCATTCAAAAGATGTTACTGACAAATAGTGCAATTTCATTAATATCAGAAAGTGTTGTTAAAACATACACTTCCGTCCAAAAATTATTTCCACCAACAGGTTTTATCGAATTCAAACTAGAATGATAGCTAACCTAATTATAATTATAACAAATCGATAGTATTTGATTGTTGGATTGAAAACATTATTATACATTAAGTTGTTGTTAATTTCAGAAAGAAACAAGTTTGCCTTAGTACTTTGTGTATCCCCTCTCGAGCCTTTTTTATTGTTCGAACTATATGTAGCATTGACGCTACAAACTTGTGACGTCTTCCGAGCTGAATTTCTTAATAGCAAACATCAACAATTTTGTACATTAATTTTTGTTTAATATTTGAGCAACATTTACAAAGTTTTGAAGTCGTAACCGACCAGAATTTCTCAATAGGATTCATATCGTGTGAGTTGGGATGCTAGTATAATTGCTGGATGATCAGATCTGATATACACGGTTGTACAACCCTATATCGTTGAAAACTGGTAGTATCATCTTGAAATATGAATGTCCCTAGGTCTGAATACTGAAATCGTTCATACCTACATTCAAAACCCATTTTTTAAAGCATTTTACAGTATGCTAATTTATCGATTGATCCTGTGCAAATCTTGATTCATACCTCCCCTTTAGAAAATACTCCTCCCCACAACACTACATTTTCTCTGAACTTTGGTTCCACAACACAATCGTTCTGCGAATTCTCTTGTAGCTAAATCCACACTTTCAAACCACCATCGCTACCAAACCTAGTTTATTTCTTTTAATCTGAGAAAATCACTTTTTTCCAATCCTCAGTTGTCCAATGTCCATACGCATCAACGCGCCAATGTCCAACGTCCATCTATACTGAATGTGCATTATTTTTGACAGACCTTCTTTGATTTTTTTTCTTCGTAGTGTACTGTTCAAAGTACTTAGCACTGTTTGTGTGAAATTTTATCATCAATTATGTTCCATCTTAGAAACAATCTCATTTGAAGTAAGTTTCCCTTCGTGCATTGCCATCATTAACATTGTTCTTCATAATATGGGTCTGGTTTTGTTTTCTGCGACCGTATGAATACCTTGAACTTGACATCCCAGATTCTGTTTATAATTTAACACACTTTCTACATTTGATGATCAATGCAAAGCCGTCTATTATTTTGCTATTGCATATTTCTTCTGTATTCAATCCCAAAATATTGAACTGATTCCTTGGAGTTACGATTTCTCTTTTCTACATGATTAAGAAACATAATGTACATGATATTAAATTCTTGTAACTCACTTGATATTGTTGCGAAGCAATAGAGAAAAGCAACAACAATTGTGTACAACTCATTAGAAGAGCAACAATAAAATCGCTCAATCACAGAGGTAAAATGGGGCGGTCTCACGTGCATAAACAGGTTACAGAGCCTTTGATTAATAATAAAACACGCTAGAACCAAATGAAAGTGTTAATTTTTAATAATTTCTATTGTAAATACTGTCCTGCAAAGACGTCGTTGAAATCAAGTTGTTGAGTGCAAATTAATAGGGACAAAACTACCTTGAAGATTCATAATAAATATAATGTATATTCTTTTGCACGTGGTAGGTAATTCATTGCAGATTTATCTATGTGAAAGGATGCCTATAATAGAAATTCTAATCTACGGCAATCAGTTAACTGTTACTTTCTTCTAAAATTACTAACACTAGCAGCCCTGCAACTTTAAAGACGTTTTTCTTAGAAACATTTGAAGAAATCCATAAAACAATACGAGTGGGGATATTATTTTGGACTGAAGTGTAATGTTATTGAATCTTCTATTTCGTTGAAGCTATGGTAGAAGTATAGTAGTACAGTACGGTATATCCTTGAGGTCATGATGGGGTGTCAAACGGTCGTGTGCATTGGTTCCGGACCAAACGCATATACAAGGCATAATAAAATTACCTAAGCAAAGAATAAGAAGGAAGCAAGGAACTTAGCAAAACGGTTGTATCTATGTGTATACTATATAGTGTATGGTAAGTGTTGAGTAGGAATTTGTGAATTTGAATTTATTTTTAAGATCTTTAGGCAACTATGGCTCAGGCCGTATGGATGATAATGGGATGAATTGGTGGAATGAAGAAAGTGGGAGGAAACGGGAGCACCCCGAGAAAACGCACACGAAGTTTGTCCACTACAAAGCCCACATGGCATGAGCAGGGATCGATTCGACGAGCGCTCTACCAACTGAGCCACCGTGGTCCGTGTTGAGTAGGAAGAGGAAACTAATGTTACCAACTGGCAGAAAAAGTGGGTCTTCTAAATATAAGGACCTTAAGGTGCGGTTTCGTTCCTTATCCGCATGCGATGACCTCATTAAGTGAGTGAGTGCAACGGAAGCATTTCGTGGGGTAGTTTCTTTTGTGCATTTAGCGCCGTGCGACGCCCTACGTTATACGATTTACTTTTCATGCATTACGAGTTTAAGATCTTTCTATAAACAGCATTTCTTACAATAATATAATTTTGGGTATCATTACAATTAACTATAATCAGAATATAAGCAACATTTTAAATTAAACTCAACTTTCATTCAATATACAACAATAATGTTACTTCAAGCTGCCTGCAAACTCTGCTGCCATCTATTGAACACCAAACGTACTACAGGACAATCACACCTTTGCATTTATTCTCTATCTTTCGGGTTTTATCCACAACTTCGTAGTGTTTTCGTCCATTCTTGACATAGCTTTCAATTCTCATCTCTACTGAAGTTCATATTTAGCACAAAATATTCCAAATTCAAAGAAAACACGAATATAACCTCCACAATACTCTGCAACGCATGCGATTGCTGCAGCTTGACTGGTTTCCAGAGGAGTCGTTGCAAGAGTTGCATGCGACACAATTCGTACGATGCACAAACCAAACTGACTCCACTGATCTTCCTTCAACGAGTCAATGCAGTGACGCGTGCAGCAGTTGCTTGCGATGATTGCATGCAATCATCGCACAAACGAAACTGCACCTTTAAGACAAGGAATTACTTCCTATAAAAATTCATAGTCGAATGTTAAGTCCTAGTCCTAGTTCGAATTATTTCAATAAAAAAGTAGTTTTATATCATTCCTGAGCAGGAGACAATACGTTTGTGTGTGTAGAGTATGCGTAACTACAAATAGCTCTTCTGGTAAATAGGATATTGCACATATCTTTACTTAGCTTTGCAGGGCAAATTGATACATAACTATGGGGTGAATTGATACAAGCATAGCATTAAGTAAAATTTTAAACATACATATAACGAAATATATAAAAACTGTGTTCAACAGATAATAATATTAGGTGAACATGATTTTTCGTGCTTAAATGCTACGCAACTGTGAAAGATTAAACAATTGCAATAGTTGTAATGAAGAGTCAGTGCATAGTGTTATTAATGCAGCAAAGTAACCAAGTTGCCTTGATCTATCGGTGTAAGAACATTTCTCGTTCCAGCAAAGGAGTCTAGTAAGCTTAGGATTACCAACTCCAAATTGTTTAAAAACCGGACATTATGAAATATTTGCTTGCTGAGATTTTGGTATTTTGAGGATTGCCTCTAATCAGGATATTGAACATGCAACACACTGAGTTAAAGGAATACTCTCTGTATGATATATATATATATATATATATATATGTATATATGCAGAGCAGGGCTTTAAATTCAAAATTTGTGAATAAATTTTATTTTTTCAGTAGCAAATAACTGAAGTGATTCACGACTCTCAAAAATTGAAAACAGAATGCAATGAAAGCAAAACTTACTTGTCCTATACATTTCGAAATCAAATTACCATAGGAAAAACATGTGGTTTATTGCAATGATAGCTGAAGTTACTATTTGTGATAATAATAATTTACATTTAATATGTTATAAACAACCCACGCCTTCCAGGAATAGAAATAGAATCGCCAGGAGCCTAGAGTACCCACACAACACATCTGACTAAACTCTAGCTCCAAACATTTTCTACACTCCAGACGAGCGGTGCAGAAATGTCTTCCAGATTTGGGATTATCTGGGGAAGAGAATTCCAGATCCTTGTGGTTGCTGCTAAAAAACAGTAAAGCTGAACGAGGGAGGAAATACCGGTAAGGCGACACCTCCAATCTTTCAATTAGATCGTCGGTTCATCTAACCTAAACGTCGTATCATTATCTAACGACAAATGCAAATTAATATATTCACACATATCACATAAGATCCTGGAGTCACTTCATATATCGTAACGCTGTATCTACAGAATTCAATATATAGTTCGTTTCCCAAGTTTTTACATCACAGCTGGTGAAAGAATCCTACCACTAGCCTACAGAGTAATGAACCGAAGTTAATCTAATTAAAATACATCTCTCAAAACGCTAGGATAACCGAAGTAGAGAATAAATTAGTATCAATTGCTTTCAAAGTTTACTTAATTATTGATAACGTAGTTTAATTTAAATGAATATCATGGTAAACCTTAATCAATTTCAATCACTGCACAACACAAACAATATCACACATTGTATATGGTTACTCAAATAATACCTTAAGTAATACCTAGTTAACTGAGAAGTTATATTGACTAAGTTCTTTGAAAAGAAACTCAAAATGTTTGAGAAAATATAAAGACTTAAAAATTCAATTTATCTGAATATACACAATATTCACTTTCGAAGTATGACATTATAACCAGAAGTTGAAGTAATAATTTCGTTAAGATTTGAGCAGAATAAAGCTTGTGTTGTAGAAATCAAACAAATTCGTATTTTCTATTTTTTACACATTACGAAGTATTTAAGAGAAAACGAAAGTGTGTTTCGCAGATAAAAATGTTCATAATTTTTATAATAATCAATAATTCTTGCCGAAATTTTCACGATATAGTCCAGAAACATTAATATTTAACTGTGAAAACGTTTTACCACATTACTTCTTACAGAAATTGAGTTATTACATAAAACATACCTTGAAGAAAGAGTCCAGTTCGCCTTAAAGCAGGCGTGACGTCATGACAGCTGATTACTATGTTATACAAATTAATCTTTGAGTAAATATTGGAATACTCAATAATAATGTTACAAATACGACAATTGAACGGAGAATAGTGGCTGTAGTTGAAACAATATTACTTAATCCTTTCGAAGTTTAAATTTACAATTAAAGTAAAGAATTATCAAGAACTGCATGTAAAATTGGTCGAACAAACACTGTCGTTGATTTGACTAATTGAGGTGGGGTATGGTAGCTGTTAACATGGCTAACCGGGAGTTTTAAATAGAATGGAAAACTGGAAGACTAAAAGTTGACAATTGATCATTAGAATAGAACGCCCCGATACTTAAAACGTAGGAATTCTATTAATAGCGGTCCCATACTGAATTTAGCAAATATTACCCATGTTGATAAATAATCTTTAAAACCAAAATAATAACTTTATTGAAGTGAAAATTTTGAAATAAATTTAACTTGATGAAATGTCTTGTTAGCAATTGTATCGAATTTTATTCTCTTCACAACTATGAATATAATCCACTGGAATAGATGAATAACAGTAGAAATAACCTTCAGCTTAGCTAAATGTTAGCATATATATTTACCTATTTGTAGTTTTGGGCTCAAGAGATACAAACGACGGAAAAGCCCAACATCTATCCTTCGGATCGGTGAAATTGGAACTACTACTAACATGGAGGGGAGAGCTGTTCTCCCATCAACCGGAGAAGAATGCTGATTCACACCAATCAGCAAGAAACACGGAGCCAAGCATTGACTAGGATCCAATCAAAATTAGGCACTAAATCCAAGTCAATGCTTCGAGACTAACGAAAACCTGAAAAGATACAGAGATAAAACAAAAGCAGAAAATAAAACGAAACACGCCCAAAGCGTGACTAAAGCCAAACAGAGAGAAAAATATAAGGAGAGCACGAAAGGAAACAGAACATTACAAAGAAATAAAATGGGGAAAAAATAGAAATGGAACAGCAAACTAACTAGGTTGTTACAATGTCATGGTCTTTCTATTGTCCATTCGTTATCTAGTATGTCTGTGCAAATTGAATTATGAATTAAAATAAAACTGCGAAATACACAAAATGAATATTAAGTGTTATGGTAAATAGATGTAGTTCTCAAAGTATGGAAGAAAAATATTTAGTGATGGGCGGAAGGTGTGGGAAGTACAAGTTGATATTATCGGCCCAAAACAGTTAAAAAAATTAGCAACCCCTATAAAGCACTCTATTGCCGCAAAAGGAGTACTGCGTATAAGGGCCGTTTTCTGCCCCTCAGCCGATTATAATGAAATTTTGCACGTAATATCTAGATGATATTAGAGTTCCAATAATCCAAATCCTATATCCATACCATTTCCAGTTATCATGGAAAGCGCGTCCAAAAATGACCACTACCGGATTCCAATTTTTAAAGTATTGTTCAAAATAAGTTCAGATATCTCCACAATAGCTTAAGCTACTTGTATGTATTAAATCCAAATTTCGTTTGAAAAGTACTAATATAATGAAAATGTTGTAGTGTAAACCGAAACACTGTAAACCGAAACACTATATATGAAACCGTTTTGGAGGTAAAAATTAATTTTCATATGTAAACATTCAACTTTACTTATAAAAATTATGCCTTTTCTAGGAATCTTTGTGTTGTTTAACCATCAACCCCGACTAGTTACAAAACGATACTTCGCTCCATGCTATGTAGAAGAACGTATTCAAAACCGGACGGTTGGCAACCCTAAGTAAACTATTTGATTGCAACGAAACACAGTTCCAGCTTGAATGTAAAAAACAAGAAAAATAAATAAAATAAAAAGCAAATCACAGAGTACAGAAATAAAGGTGTTATTAATCAAACTAATTGCGAGAGAACGAGTAATAATAACAGTACTATGCAATGCTCCGGCTCCGGTCAATTGTTCATTCACCCGTTGTAAAAAAGAAAAGTAAAAAATGAAAAACTAATTGAAGCCGGGATATCAGCTGGGACAAAGCTAGTTCTCTCTGACTCATATGAAACTAACAGCTTGTTCAACGGCTCCATTACGATCCTCTTCTCATGACAAACACTTTTAGAGTAATTATTTTTTTGGACTATAACACCAATGTTTAAAAAAATAAGTACAGTATATGTATGCAGGACCGGATTTATACGTCTAGGTGCCCTAGGCACAAGACTTCCAGCGCCCCCGCCCCTCCACTCTCACCACTTCCGTCCTTTTCCCCCTTCTACTCTCACATGATGACAAATGACTCTCTCTCCTCCGTCTTCTAGCCATTAATAACAATAACGAATTATTTAACTCTGGTAATGTGGTTATTTACACAATACCTTCCAATAATACTGGTATTATAACGATAAAATAATTTCGTTAAATATAACGAGCAATTTTAATTAAATTACTGTAGGCTACTTGTTGAAAATATGTTAATTATACTGAACAAGAAGATAATACATACTATTTTCCAATTTTATTATTTACAATATTGATATTACATTTCGTTCACGGCTTTTATGCAGCTTTAAGAAGAATCCTATCTTCAGCCATTTTTGGATTCTACTTTTTCTAAAATCCCATTGGTAAATTGCAGTTTCGTGACAGATTTACAATTTTAACAATTACAAACTCTAAAATTTCCTAAATATTTTATAAAGTTTCTAAGAAGAAAAAATCTTAAAAATCTAAAAATTAACAAATCCAATCACAATACAAAACACTAAAATTTCGTAAATACATTTATAAAGTTTTCTAGAGGAAAAATGTAAAAAATAACAATTACAATACAAAACACTAAACTTTTCTAAATACATTTATAAAGTTTAAAAAATCTAAAAACTATAATTACATTACAAAACACAAATTACATAAGACACTTATGTCATATAAGGACATACAAGAACACTTTAAAGTAAATTAAATATTGGTAAAGTTATCATATTTTGTCCTCGCTATTTAGCATTTTTTTTATTCATTCTCTTTGCAACTTCTCTTAAAAAGTATAAAAAAGTCTCTAGGAATGGACAAAAGCAACACTACAAACTCATTGGTTACGTTGAATACGTGGGCAGCTCTTTGAATTTTAAACACCATCTCCGGGAATATTCATCTCTTGAAGATAATATAAAGCCAAGTTAGGGATGTTTCTTCTGTCAGAAAAGACATGATAAGATATTATTAAAAATTGTAAGGTCTTTAAATCCATCTTTGGATCAGACCAGGATAGGGTATAGGAGGGTATCGTCTAAGTTAAGGTACCATTCTGACGTTTGTCTGGTGAAACTAAAGGGAAATGTCAGTGAGCACGATTAGCAGGATTCCAACGAACGGTCCATTGAGGACCCGAAAAGACACTTTAGTTTTCCTCATTAGCGTAAATTACGCCTTCATGCATACTTAACATAAAGTATCTCTTGCCCATTAGCAGGGGTATAAATGACAGCGACGTTCTATATGTGACATAGACTAAAAAAATAAAAAAAGTTTTTAAAGACATACTCTTCTTAAACGATTCCTACTAAAAACTGAAAATAATTTTGTTTATGCAAGCATGGGGCGCTCTTTCATATACAGTAACTTTATAAATTCTTCAATTGGTGCACCCCACACTTTTCTTTTTAAAAGTCATGCCTAGTCAGAATTATTTTTTTTTTACTTTTTAGTACGAATTGTTTAAGGAACGTATGCCTTAAAAAAGTGTTTTATTATTTTTTTACCCAAATCCTACAGTGTTCTGCAATTAGTCAAACGCCAAATCGTTGCTGGCTAGTATTTATGCGAAATATTTAAAAAAATATGCTTTTAAATTATATAAATGTATGAATGTAACAATGGAATATGTTGCTGTCATCGGACTTACGTCACTGTGCAAAATTTCATCATTGTATGAGATCGGGAAATAAGTTAAATTAACGTTGGAAAATTTGCGGACACCAGGAACTACTGTGAAATAAAGAAAAGAGTGCAATAATGATTGTTCGTGTGTACAAGGACAAAACTAGGAATAAATAATGTTCCTAATATAAGCTAATCTTTGTTGTACTATTTCTAATGTAAATTAACTTAACTTTAAATTACCTGAAGTCAGTTATTTACGAGGGGGTCAGGTGGTTCAATCGTTTGGCGCTCTCTTATTTCTTTTTTTCGAAATATTGTTTTCGTCTCGTGTTTTAAATAGCAAAGTCTAACATTTCCTTGTAAAGGGTGCCCCTGAGAAAGTTGGCCCATAGGTCTAGTGGACCTATGAATATATCCGGCCCTGTGTGTATGTGCATGTAACTCTTATGTACACAGTAAAAAATAGCTGTGTTAATTCAACACAATGCGGTGTCCCAGCGTGACTACCACTTTTGTGTGTTAAATCAACACAACACATGGTGTTGATTTCGGTACGGGGAGAAAAAAGAAGTTACGGCTGCAGCTGGATTTGAACATGGGTTGCTCAGGTAGAAGTCGAACGCCTTACCGACTTCGCTAAATCGTCAGACGGAAAGATCTCTGGATTGAAACAATATAGAGGGTAAAAGAATGTTCCTGAACCTCAAACACAAACAAAGTTACTCTCATGATTTATGCCATGATTTAATCACTTTTCCATCAGTCAATTAGGGATCACAATCCCTATTTATTGAGAATATGTTCCATTTCTATGAAAGCAAGCGCAGCATTTGACATGTTGTTACGATAAGAAAGCAATAATGCTGCTCAAGTGTTTGGCTGTCGCCATCTTGCTTGCTTTCATAGAAATAGAATATTCTCAATGAATGGGAATTCTGGTTCTCAATTGACAAATAGGAAGTGATTAAACCATGGGATAAGTCGTGCAAGTAACTTAGTTTGTTTTGGGGGTTCAGCAACATATAATTGAACCCATACACTGTTTAAATCTATAGTGTAGTCGTTTAATTCAAATGTTGTTCACTAAATATCGTTTGCATCTAGTGCTTTTTCTATCTGACGATTTAGCGAAGTCGGAGTTCGCTGTTAGGTGTCAGGGGAGAAGGTTGTTCTTCCCGTGGCTCCGTTGTGCGATCGTAGTGCTGTTCGTTGCCTAGTGCAGTGCGAGTTATGTCTCCGATCTTGGAGTTGAATAGGTGTATATTTCTTTGACAAGTGGAACATGCAATTTCATAGATTGAATACAGTGGAAATTGACTTTGGTGTGTTATCACATCGACCGAATATAGCGGACGTACAGGATATGATAGTAGATCAATTACAGTTACAACAACACGAAATTCAAGCGCTAGAATTGGATAATTATAAAAAGAAATTATTTTTGAAGGCCGACTCTTCGGACACAGTGGATAAAATTTTGCATAAATGTAATGGTGAAGTGCTTTTTGCGGTTAATAATGTGATTCATAGATTACCCGTTATGAAGACTGAACCAGAACATCAAGTGTTTGTATTATATTCAGTGCCTCTCGAAATTCCCGATCAACATATACAGCAGGCATTATCCGGTTACGGCACAATAGTCTCAGTTCAGAAAGCTTTTTATAAAAATTTGCCCTACGAGACCTATAACGGTAAGCGTGTAATAACTTTTTCACGGCTATTGAAAACACCCCCGCGATATTTCAAATTATTTCAATACCATTTGCAATTGATATCAAACGATTGGCGCGATAATTTACGTGTGAATCAGCCTCAGGCGCCACCGACTCGAACCGCATCAGACCCTCCACCATTGGAATTTAACTTTACAACTTTTCCAGTACTTGATCACGGGTCACGACTCTCTACTCCTGAACAGCTTGTTACCGCTCACTCAGACGCCGTCCCCACTGTAGAAGCTGCCTGCTATCCGAGCGAGCAAACGACTGTTGGAGAGGGGGAAGTTGGAACTCCACTCATCACGGTCACGACCTCTCATCTTGACTCTAGTGTTAATCCTCCCGTTCTTTCGTCGGAAGATATTCATCAAGTTTCCCCTACGGACGAAAACATCTCCGACCCGGTCCGTAACGAGCTCCCACTAGAAGTGCTTATAGAAGAAAGTGAGCCCCCGGGTGCCAGTGTGTGTGGTTTTTCTACCGTTTCTCAACCTGCTGAGACACCAGAGGACCCCGTCGAACATCCTGAAGGAGAAGCATCTCATCCGCTCAACCCATCATCGGACGAGGAGGACGACGATTCGCCCCTGGTAGGCCCGTTTAAATTCACTCGCAAGAGATTGATCGAGGTAAGTGGCACTCATTCTTATCCAGCAAAAAAGTCAGGCCGAGACAAACAACAGCG
>JAGDQP010033325.1:0-20738 GCA_022664845.1 Lepisma saccharinum
AGAGGCTTCGCCCAGTAGTGGATTGAATATGGCTATGAATTCAGGAGAGACCATTCGGAGGGAAGCAGAAGTTTTTTTTTTTTCGTATGTTGGTATTCTTGTTATAAAGTTTTATTCATTGTTCTTTAGGTATATGTTATCCAAATAATAGTATAGTTATCTATTAGGGAGTGTCTACGCGCACATCCGACGTGCACGGTATATAGCGCTTATGTACACATCAACATGCGCAGGCGCAGAGCGTGAACTATATAAGTAACATAGACAAGCTCTTCTTCGGTCAGCTCCCAGCTTAGTCCAGTGGTTAATGTATCGGGAAGCTGATCCGGAGGTCCCGGGATCGAACCCTGGCGTGGTTACTTTTACATTTTTAAAAATAGAAAATTAAATTTATTTTTTAATGTATATACGCACTAGGAAATTTAATAAAAGTAGCGGTTTAGTATACCAAATAGAGGCCACTAAAAGCTAGGATGTATATAAACCCACCAGGGAAGGATGCACACTGAGCGATGCAAGGGGAGCATAGTGCGTCCGAAGAAAGCTTGGAGGCGTTAGCCGCGGGGGAACGCAGTCCCCGGTTGGCGGTGGGCATACGCAAAAGTGCTGTTTACGAAAATTGCCACGTCATTTCCTCTTGACATGTACATAAGCGCTATATACCATGCACGTCGGACGTGAACATAGCCACGGCCTATCCGTTATCGGATAAATTGTTCCTTCAAGATTGTTGCGTTCGTGCTGAATATGTAAAAATTTAGTTACTCTGGAAGTCCTAAAATCACGTCTTGAAACGAATGAGGAACCTGTGACAGTTGCTTTACAAGAAACTTGTGCCTCTTCAAGCATAATCGGAGAACACTCTCTCTCTTCAACGATACATTATGATTAACATCTTGAAACGTTTCAAAATGGTTCACTAAGAAGAAGAAACATTACTCAAATGCTGATGTCTGCTGTTATCTAAAGCAATACTGATTCTTATGGTAAAATCCTTCTTTTTGTATTCGTCAGAATACGTAGTTGTTTCAAAATAAAGCAATGTGAAAAAGGATGAAGAAAAGACAAGAAGATTCTCAGTAACAATAGAAGTTAGTAGTTGACGGGAGGTAGAGAGTCAGATCTGTTTTCATTAGCAATTTAAATGTGTTTTTGTTTAGGTTCTGTCTAGTTTTTTTTATTCTTTTTTGTTCAGAATTTTAAATGTTCGGCGTGCAATAGTTAACTTCTTTTGTAATCCCTCCTGCCACAATTCGTGAAGAAGGGACATTAAACATTTTAAAAAACGTATTTGTCTCATTTATTGAAACAAAAAATATTGGTGTTCATAGAAAAAACTAGCTTTGGTGTATAGCTTGCTTTCATCGCATTTGGCATTACTGTCATAATTAAGGGACTTGATAAAAGAGTATGCCTAATTGCTACTATAGCCTTTTAAAAGAGGTTTCAGGAACTCAAGATGCTAAGAGGACGTAGCAAGTACTCACTGTTTTGTCTTCTAGCAGGAAAATCGTTAATAATGATAATTATACATGAGTTGATTTAATCAGCTTCGATTCAGACGCTCGAAGTCAGTGTTCTGCACCAGCTCACATTCTGATTATATGATTAAATTATTATTATGGGGAAGCCAGGCAGATGTTCATCACATCTGAGGCATGCCATTCGTCGCGAGCACTTCCAGGAGCAGAAAAAGAGAAGCCAGTGGCCGGGCCCTTTGTCTAAGCACCATATATGGTGAAAATTAGGAACATGCTTTCTCGATGTGGCCGGTAGAAAGACTCGAACCTGAGTGCCTCCTCAATACCGATCCAAATTCCACAACCGTAACCACAAGAACGCCGGACTGGGTTTGTTTTATCGGAAACGGTTATTCCAAGATATGCGTAGGCTGTAATAATAATAATTATTGTTATTATGTACGTGGAGGTTGTTTGTTAAAATAATATTTTCATAACGTTTCTCTCTCTCTCTCTCTCTCTTTTTTTTTTTTTACTATTCCCTTTATTTCTTAAAATAGATTATTCTAACCCTCACACGTAACACTCACAAACACGCATACATTATTATTATTATTATTATTATTATTATTATTATTATTATTATTATTATTATTATTATTATTATTATTTTGTACAGGAAAGCTTTCTTCGATTGAAGTCTTTTTTACACGCTTTATATTAACTTGCTCTGTAATCATCTCTGGTACAAATCTTGTAATTGATTTTTAACTCACTTCCCATCATCCGATTTCTCTGAAATGTTGTAAATTTGCTTGCTTCCGATGACAATACAGTATTCAATCATTAGATATACGACAAAATAATCAGTTAACTGTAATTAATTAATTAATTAATTCGAAATTATCCTTAAATGCACGCAACACCGCAACTATTTTGTGAATTTTGGGTTGCCTATCTCGCAGACCGTTTAATATTCATCTATTATACATAACAAAATAATTTTAAAAGTTTTTTTTAAAAAACACACTTTTTTAAGGTGGACTAAAAAGTAAAAATAATAAATTGAATTAATTTGATGAATCGGAAAATAAAAGCGTGGGCGCTCTTGCTTACCTTATTATAAAATCAAAATATCTAAGAGCACCCACGCTTTTATTTTCCTATTCATAAGATTAATTCAATTTATTATTTTTTTTTACTTTTTAGTCCATCTTTAAAAAAGCGTGCTTTTTTAAAACCCTTTTAAAATTATTTTTTATTTGATTGTTTATCCCTCGAGGGTACTTACGTAATTTCGCCATGAACTTATTTCGATGTTACAACTCTGAACTAGATTCTTTGGTATGAATAATTACTTACAAAGGTGCAATTTAGTATATTTATAGTTTAGCTTCTGCATGATATTTTGAATATAGTATAGGAGTTTTCCACATTATTCTGTAGAAGTATCATTTCTCATATTTCCTGGCAGCAACGCTAAAATATGTCTCCCCCTCTAAAACATATTCGATTCCAGAGCTATGCATGGCACGTTAAATTGGAAGAAGAAGAACACATCCAGTTTTTCAGTAACCTTCTTTATTTTCATTTGTCCTGAAATTAAGTGACTGTTACTTGCTAATTTCAGCGAGACGTCATAATACGTTTTAAAATTCCAACTGGCATTAATGGTGTAAAAGTTTGAAAGCCAAAAATGTTATACTCAAAATAATAAATAACTACTATTTCTTCCTGGGGAATAGTGAAAACATAGAAACTATTAACTTCATGCTTCAGCCCTGGTTTGTTCCTCTTTTCAAAGGAAGTTAAACATAAAACAGTCTTCAAAATATTATTAAACTTCGTACTTCAGAGTAAAGAAGAAATTGAAAAGAACACGCTTTTTTACGAAGGGAAAAAATAATTGTGGATATCTGAAAATTGTGTTGTTTTTTTTATCCTTACTTCTAATGACCAATATCTTTTGATCGGTAGCATATTACGTTTTGTTTTCTGTTAACTTTTATAATTACAAAGAAATTCGATCAAAACACACATTACTCTTCTTTAAACCGAGCTGTAGCTATTGAAACTAGACGTTTTCACCCTGAACCATTCTCTCAGCAAAAGCATTCGCTAAATATTCCAGGTTTCACCCTCCTTTTTCTCCCTTGGAACCTTAAATGCGTCCGTAATAAGTTTCCTTGTGTAGTATGTTTACATAACTTCAGAATAAATTCAGTTTATTTGATCGGCTTTCAGAATAAATTCAGTTTATTTGATCGGCTAGCCCATCAGATCACTCTCTTGATCATGTGTCTGTGGAGTTTCTGAAACCTGTGTCTCTTTCAAATTACAAAAACGCATTCCAACCGATATTTTTAGCCGTTCTGGAACTTTAACACCTACCACCAATCTACTTTCCGACCCTGTAGGGCCCAGGCCTCACATCCTACAGTTTTTAGCAGGACATATTCTGTTTTGTATTTTGCCCGTAGATACAGAATCTGCAATAAAAGATGGGGATTCCAATTTAAAAAATCAAAGTTGGGTCCAAACAGGGCGCCACATATTTTCTTGGGCTAGCCCATCCGATAGCTCCGTTGATTCTCTGTAACTTTCGTCGCTTTCAAGTTTTCAAAAAACGCATTCTAACCGAGATACTTAGCAGTTCTGGAACTTTAACACGCACTGTATAAGAGACCGCGTCCAAACTTTACCCTTTTATTCGAAGGCCTTATACTTCAAAATGGCAGCTAATTTTGTAATGGTAATCTCTTTGATGCTGACCTACCTGTGTACGAAATTTGAAGTGATCTGAGTGACCCTTCCCTTGTAAGTATAACAGACCTTCTTGCAGGTTAAAATTTTGTGCGTGGGGTCCCGGATTCGATTCCCGGATCTCCAAGGAATTTTTTTTTCAAAACAAGAGGGTCTGGAACGGTGCCCATCCAGCATCGTGATGCAATTGGGGAGCTGATGTAAATAAAAGGCAGTGGCGATCACCATGGGCGGCGATTGCCGGTCAGAAGTGGAGACTAAGGCTGCTTTCACATACGCGCGAGAGCGAGGCGAGAGCGGAGCGTCCGCGGACAACACCCGCGTGGTTTAGAAATACATTGCGAGCAATTGGGCTTTCCACATCAGCGCGAGCGCGAGGCGAGAGCGGGTTTCTCCCGCTGCGGACGAAAAAACACACGCGTTTCCCTGCTAGAAATTCGGCGAGACTTTCGCGGGAGCTGCCCGCAGAAAGCCAAGCAAGACATTGAACTAAATGAGCCGTTTCACATACGCGCGAGAGCGAGGCGGGCGCGGGCTAAAAGAGAGAACAGTGTTGCTAGGAAACACCGCGAAATAGGCTGCATTTTCATCAATTACACCAGGCCGGTAGCTAGAATTGTTTCAGTAAAAGCTAATCATCTTGTTGGATCATAATAATGATATGAATGTTCATAGAGCTGTAAACAAGATGTTATTTTTTTGTTATGAAGATGTATTGTCATTTAAAAGAATAATTACTTATATACATTTTTCATGAAAGAGTAGTAGTTTCACGTCGAAAATTTTAAAGTGAATCATATTCCCGTTTCTCATAATTATATCTACGGTATTAATAAATAACTATTTGTTCTGATTTTTGTACAAGCAGAAAACATTACACAGTCTAAATAAACTAACGTAGGCCGGACGCACCGGAACTGTGTTTCGGCAAATCAGTTTGAAGACAGAGTACATTTCCTTTACTCATTTTCTGTTATACATTTTATTTACTATATATATACTGTATTAATGATGATGATGATAGGTGTTCTACCCCAAGGCAGGTCTTTGACCCCTGGGCAAGGTGAACCCATGGTGGTTTGCCATTGCCTTCCATGGGATGACGAGTCCTGAGAACGGGACCTACAGTTTAACGTGTGATTCGAACAGTTTGTGTACCCACCGGGAATCGAACCCGGGACACCTTAATTACAAGGGTACGAGCTTAACCACTCATCCACCGGAGACACTACTGTATTAAAGGTCAATCTTTTTGCTACTTTAATTGTTCTAAGTAATATTGATTTTTCCCTTACACATTTCAAATAAAGGTGAAAGAAAAACTTTTTTTTAAAAAAATTCTGAATTATTCCACTATTTCGACAGATATCCCAAACAAGCAAAATATAGGTTTTCGGTAGCAAATAGTCACAAAGCAACGGCAAGCCGATGTTGTTTTCTGAAGGACAGCAGGCAATAATAATAATCTTTCGAGCTGAGCCATTTATTCAAATATTCAGACTATTGATTTAAACCACACGTTTGGAACTAATATATATTTTTAAATAACGAACTAACGAATTAAAGGAATTTCCTTGGTAGTCATATTATCATCAGTGTGTCCATTGCCACCACGTTAATAAAACTGGTTACACAGCAACCCTGTTCGCAGAAATTTCCCGCGTAGTCAATGCACGCGTTGATGTGAAAGGATCAGCGAGAGCGAGGCGGGCGCGGGAGAACTCGCTCTCGACCCGCTCTCGCGCGTCTGTGAAAGCGGCCTAAGCCTTTGAACATTTGTATGACTGTAAAATACGTATGATCTTCTAGTGGAGTATTCAAAAGTGAGATTGCATAAATTACAGGATATTCTTGTACACCATTTATAATAAATGGGGCCCGCTAATTATTTAATAAAGATTATTTTTAATTGTTAAAATATATTCATACGTGGGCGAGAACTGAGTGGTTGTGATCAGTTTTGAGCTATTCTCTCTCTCTCTCCTTTTTTAATACATATTTTGGCACATTTTATACTTGAATGTCGGGAAAAGTGGGGGAGGGTTCTATCCTTGATGTTGTCCAGGATAGAATCCAATTTCGAACGTTTGTTACTGCAGCGATGAACTTGCGAGTTCCGTAAGCCATAGAGTGAGTTAGTTATTATAACATGCATAGATGTGATAATCCAGTATTATCAAATCGTTGTGTCAGCCGACATGACTCCACCCACCGAACACGTGGTTCTGAAAGTACGTGACGTAACTGCACTGTTGTAAATTTCAGCACCCACACCTCTGCATTCTGTTATTGCCGTGCAGTTTTCTGAAATGTGTAACAATGTCTGTACTTAACAATTGTATTGTAACAACATACAGTGGAATAGCGAATTCATTATTACACTTTCCTTGGAACAACGGCATATTTTCTATTGTTCTTATCAGCCAATGTAGGGGATGCTTTTGTTTCTTTTTCGTGATGCTTTTCCGTGATTGGGGCCAATTGATACAGCAATGCAACTTTAGTGGTCATAGTTTGTTTGCTAATGAATAAGGGAATTGATTAATATCAATTAATATCATACCATTGCAGAATTTCTCATGCAGTTTTCACGCGCATGGAATAAATGCACAACTTTCACTTAGGGCAATTCCTTAGTTACCATAGTTTTTATTTTTCTAAAAAGGAGAGGGTACTTGTTCTCGGTCTGTATTAAAATATCTTTTTATGAGCATAATAATGTATCATGTTTCTAGTCGAAGTGGGAGTATATTCTGCTGCAGCATAAGAGTTATAGCTTGCAACCCTAGGAAGACCTTTCGGTTTAACAGGCGACTTTTTTTCTCTCTCTCTTTCGTATGACGCATGTTTTAAGTTATTTCCTTCTTGACATGTTGCTACTTTCACACCTGCGGGACAATCTTGTCACTCATATTCAGTTGGTTATAGTAACTGGCTTTACTTCCTCCCTAACTGATGGCTAAACTACCAGCATACACATTGGCTTGTGACACGTAAGTAGGGGGTGTTGATATATTTACACTTGGTCGTATTTCTCTCCTACCTCCCCACAGTTCCCTTATCAGGATGCATGATTTCTAAAGGTGAATGACATTTCCAATTAGGTTTTTTCTTTCTTTCGCAGAAACAAGTCCAATAACCAGTTTGAACGCTTTGAACTTCAGTGCTTACAATAAGGTTAAAATTTGTAGTAAATTAAATATACTTACAGGACAATCTTTAACACATATTTCTGGACTTTGGAAATCAAAAGCCCACATGCAGAGAAACGATACTATAGTCCGACCGTAATGACTTGATAGCTGGAAGCAATGTAAATAAATGGGACTCTGCTATCAAGTCATTTCGGTCGGACTATAGTTGCCGCCCATCTGAACTGAGGGTTTTCCATGGTTTTTCTTCAGTCACACTAAGCTAATCTGGATGATCTCTTCAAAACTATTTCCTGGCCAACTTCCTTTCGTAACCCTATCCCGGCCTGAGCGAAAGCTGGCTAAGGCCGTAAATAAATTCAAAATTCATATTAAAACTTTAGGGATTAGTTGACTTAATTTCCCCCACAAAATAATTGGGCTGTTCTGGCCAGATTCCAACCTCTGAGCTAAAATGACAGTTGCGATCCAGAGCACAAAGGACCAGAAAGATGAAAAAAAGATATAGCAGGAGGGAGGGGATTAGGGTTTCTAATTTTGAATTTTCAAGAAAATTGAATTTTCAGTTTCCATTTCCTTACTTTTCAGAATACATTCAATCCCAGCTTGTACGAAAGTAACACTGCTAGTTTAAGAAAGATAAAAATTTGTTGATGAAATGGGAAGTTTGTGAAGTTGTGTGTTGAAACTAACTTATCATTTCTTACCACAATATATCATTTTCCCATAATCCTACAATGGGCAGCTAGTTCGCGTCCTTCTGCAAGCCATCTTGATTGAGATTTTCCGGTTTTCAGGAGAATGTCGGGATGGTACCTAGACCAATATTCCCTATTATTTGTTGCCCCTGGAAGTGCTCGCTGAGGGATATCATTTCTCAGCTACGTAACTGGTTTGGATCATAGTTACCTGTGTTACCTATTGTAAATAGATCAAAATGTTATCTAGATAATCATGGGAGTTACCCCATATCCATTGACGACCATGGACTGGATGGGCATCTGTGATCTAAGCTCGCCACAAGTCTGAGGTATGAAATTCCTCTGCGAATATACTTTCGAAGAAACAAAACTGGAAGATAGCGAACAATGAATCAATGAATATTCTAGGTAGGCACCATCCGTAATCGTTTAAAGAAGCTCAAAAAAATGTGTAAAACCACAATCAGAATGGCCAACAGCGCAATTCTCGAACGTAAGTACCTTCCCAGTGCTTCGCTCTCAGCTTCAGCCACTAGACCACGGTGCTGTTCAACTAAATATTGTTAACATTCCTCTTTATTCCGAAATGAAATGGTAGCTGATCCAATAAACTATCTTCATTTGCTCCAATATACATAATTTCCAGAGACAATTTACTTTATTGTTCTTGACAACCTGAGAACACAACCCTAATAGCAACAAGTGATTCGAGCAGCAACATCATGGTGAAAACACATGTTTATTTAAAACAATGCAAACTGATCATCAGTCATCTTCAAAGTTAATGAAGCACCACACAATGAAAAAGTCTCACGTTTCAGTCGCCTTCGAAATAACGCCCATTACACGATTTAAGACTCTTCGTAATTACATCCACTTGGAACAGACACCATTTACTGACTTATAACCATTACCGTTTTAACGTGATACACTCCTATCATTATAATAATTCTAATCAAAGTAAGTGAGTGAGCTTTGCCTCTGCCAATACATTGAGAACACTGTTTTGAAACTACAAATTTTTGAGCTTATGGCATCTATGGCTGCATCTCATCCTTGGATAGGGCCTTTAGGCATCTGAGGCTCAGGTCGGGAAGGATAGTAAAAAGGATGCGGGAAGGAGTCGGCCAGGGCCTAATTTCAAGATACCATCTCTGTATTTATCAGCTCGTCTATATCTTGACTCATGTTTGCGGGAAGAGCAAGGCGAAGGAGCAGCCAAAGCCTTAGTCATTGTACCAACAAGACAGTCTTCTGGAGAAACTCAAGAATATACTGAAAAAGCCTCAGCCAGAAACATGTCTCGTATTTCCGTGCATCCAAAATACCGAACTGAGGTCCACAGCAGTAGCCAATAACCCAAAGAACAGCTTAATTTACCACAACAACGAATGGAATAATTTCAAAGCTACCTCGATGCTATATGGTGGTAACAATAATAGAATATCACATTGGACATGGCACAAAATGAAAATGGGAATTGGGTTAAATGTGATATTGCTGGAATCATAATATGGGCGACTTGAGAATTGTAGTGGTTTTAAGTCAGGTCTGCCTGAAAATCGTAGTAAACGAAGAAAATGTCAAATATCTTGTGATTAAACCCAATATCTCGATATTTTCTTTTTGAATTCGATAAAGTAACGAGTAAATGAACTGTGTATGTAATTTTGGTTCAAAACTGCGCATCTTTCGGAAGTTTTGCCATTTAAAAATAGCTTATGTCTGTAATCACAACGACCTGACTTACACCACTATGAATCTCAGCTCTCCATAGATTTAAGGGATACTTTGTACTTCTATCACTACTCTCTGAACTGCTTGTTGAGGATCATTAATTAAATCCAGATTACTCGTGAATACTGATAGGCCTATAATCAATGAATTCTGATTTCTAATATAACTTGCAACACTGTTTCAAGACAGTAAAAGAAGTAAGTGGGTGCGATCAAGGTCACTAGAGTCGGTGACTCCTTCAAGGCCAGGAGGCGCTGATTGTCATGGAAGTCAGCCAACGGAGGAAGCCCGGTTCTACTAGTGTAGTTCATCAACCTTACCATCATCATCATCAGAACCACCACGTACACAAGCGCACTCACATGGTCATACACAAACACTTACATACATACATACACATATCAGCTCTTCAATAGACTAAAAAGCTTCCTTCATCATACCCCCAGGACGAGTCACCATTTCCACCCTTGAACATTTTTTTTTTCAAACTATTCTTGAATAACAAAGATAGTCCAAGATAGCTACCAGAGATCAGCATTCTTAAAAAAAAAATAAATAAATAAAAAACATACTGAATTTATTGGGGTTCCTTCCTTTTTTTACTCTTTCTTTCTTAGGAGTACGTATATTTTATTTCCTTTGATTTAGTCGGCTATGACCGCGGACAATTTAAGAGAACCCGTGGTGAAGTCAATGTCCGTCCGGTTTCTTCTCGAAAGGAATTTTTGTTCATTCTCTTCCCCCCCCCCCCCTTTCGTTTTGTTTCTTTTGCTTAGTTCCACGAGATGAAAAGGCATAGAAGAAATCTACGTGCCTGTGGCTGAAATTGTGGGGTACAGCGGGGAGATTGAGATATAAAGAGAGAGAGAGTGAGTTCGGTAATAATTCGCAACAGCAGCGCCCTTTTAGGAAGGAAGGTAAAGAAGTCTTTGGCCCTTTTGAAGGCCATCCACATCTTGAAGGGGCCTTTTTTCTGCTAAATTCTTTCTCAAGAGTCAACCGCTCCCCCTTTTTTTCCTTGATGTTTCTTTTTTGAAAAATATATACATTTTGCCGAAAAGATTAGCAACATTTTGGTGTTGATTAATGACCACCCATTCCTTGGAAGAGTGGTGGTGGTTTTTAATGAATTTTATGAATATACAAAAGGAAAAAAAAGATGACAGGCAGAAAGAAAAGAATAGTAAACAAGAAGATTTAGTATGTATACAGTGCTTACAATACATACGCAATAGGTTTATGCTATGAGAAATGTTGGCATTTCATTCACTTCTGCGCCGTTTCTTCCACCTGTTCTTTCAGATGGGCAGCTAATGTTCTATACGTGCGTTGGAATCACTTGTTTCTTTTTACAAAAGCGAGTAGGGGAATCAAACATATGTTCATTTTCATGCGTAATCCTAACGAGCTAAGCCTGCGTTTTGAACATACAATATTTTAAATCATATTTAGCGACGCAAAAAATGTCTGTAAACTATGGTTTAAGTGGACCATGCGGAGGAGGTGCACCTATTGGAAGTGCACCACCTGATTATAAGCTCCAGACTTCTTCGCAGAGAAAGTAACATTGGACCTAACTTGTAACAAGAAGTTGTAGGCCATTGTGTGAAAGACATCTTGGGATAAAGCGTCTTACAGGTTGCAAAGAACGCACGAGCTCTTCAACTATACAACCTAATTTAAGAACTGAAGAATTCACAAAATTTAATGCCACTTGTATCTTAGACCTGACTTTTAAAAAAAAATATATTGATATTAAACATTGGAAATTTAAAGAAAAATGATACTTCCAGTTAGATTACTCTTGATCTACGAGCCTACTTTTTGGTGTGAAATATACAACAAGCACCATTTAGTTCGAAACTAATATATATCTATTAAGTTAGTGTTCAGTATAGAAAATTCCCCCCTCCTTAAAATATATGCTAATTGTAAAATACAAATGTATACAAGTCTCTTATTACTTTAAACTTTGCAACTGCATAGGTCCAATTTTATCGTCTTATACTTGC
This sequence comes from Lepisma saccharinum, assembly GCA_022664845.1. Classification (NCBI taxonomy): domain Eukaryota; kingdom Metazoa; phylum Arthropoda; class Insecta; order Zygentoma; family Lepismatidae; genus Lepisma; species Lepisma saccharinum. Next base: position 11,826 of record JAGDQP010033325.1, read on the forward strand.
TACTGTGTTTGGGAGTACAATAAGTATTTTACAACATGAGAGTTACGATATATACAGGATAATGTCATCTGAACTGTGGTAACGCACGGGGGAATTTGTAAAATTTGGATCTAATTACTTGAGATTGGATTTTCAACTTTGAGCAACATTATGAAAGTGTACCTTGGCCCTCCTCTCAGTGGCTGCGGATTTTGATTTGCCATTTGGAAGGTTGCTGCTGGTCATTCTGACTGAAGTTTTCGAGTGTGTTTATCAATTTCATGGAAAGACGAATGCCGGGACAGAACCTCGAGTCTCACCATGATAGCTATTCTTACTTATTCCAGTTGCGGTAAAATACTCGTCGAGGGGGATGGAGTCATTCTTTAGTCTGCTACTGAACTTAGATCACAGCTACTTGTTCAGTCGAACCTGTCCATGTAGTGTACGTACATAAAATAAATATAACTAGGGAATCCGTACAAGTTCCTATTTTCTGAGTGTTTGTCTACTTGCAATCAGTTGATTAAGACACAGTTGTCAGGACGGCGACATATACGTACAAACTATTGAGTCTATTCCGTATATAATTAGGGAATCAGTACAAGTTCCTGTTTTCTGAGTGTTTGTCTTCTTGCAATCAGTTGATTAAGACACAATTGTCAGGACGGCGACATATACGTACAAACTATTGAGTCTATTCCGTATATAACTAGGGAATCAGTACAAGTTCCTGTTTTCTGAGTGTTTGTCTTCTTGCAATCAGTTGATTAAGACACAATTGTCAGGACGGCGACATATACGTACAAACTATTGAGTCAGAACTCATCTAGTCATCCGTCTAGCATCATTTAAAACCAAATGTTACGTATTAGATTTCAAAGTAGGAGCTGTAAATGAACTCTCTTCTTCCAAACAAACTTCTAACCACCACCTCTTCTCGCACCCTTTAATAAGTTCTTTGCTGATGTTGACGACTGTCAGTAAACACAAATGCTTAAGAAACAAAGCTGCACCACACCTAAGTTTCCTGAGAGATGCATAAAAAGGTATGGTTGTGCTGTGGACATTGTGTAAAAACAAATAGTCTCTGGGTATACTAATTGCTTATTTTACATTGACGCCAGTGGTCGAATGTGAATTAACTAGTGTTTCTTTCAAGTGTTCAAGAAGGGAACACGTATATATGCATAAAGAATGACAATTAACCAAGCCTCCTATTGTACGCTCCGGCAGTTGTTAAGACGTTTGGCTTTTGGATTTAAAACCAGGAAACACACCTGAATGTCAGCATGAAGATGAAATACCCTTTAAATTAATCTGGATTCGTTGTGATATCACGTTTGCAACAATCCTCCATTGTACAAAAATTATGTGCACACCTGATGACTGACAAAAGAAAACATTGTTGTTACTTTAAATGCATTTCCTCTCTCCTAAGTGACACTTAACATCGCTATGGTGTGATGCCAAATGATTTAGCTGTAGACTTCAAATGTCTCTATTTTTACAATCTTTAATTTCAAGATCTAAGAATAAAAGTAATCCTAAGGTTACTTTTAGATAGCGTTTCCGACCTATCAGTAAAAATTGATAGGTTTGAATAGTAATTTGTGCTACTGAGGCAATTGCTAATAACTTACGTTTATACAGTCAACAGGTGACGAAGTAGTACAGGTACAAACATGAAAACTCTCCATGAAATGTACAGAATTTGTTACATTGAAGACTACACTTTAGAAAGTACAAATTTAGAAAGATATTTTGCTTGTAGGTCTTCTTGTAAGTATTTCCAAACTTCACTTCAATTTTTACACAGTAATTATGATTTGTATACGCAGCTGACTACTTTCTGATTGGAATAAATATTTTTGAGCACATTAATCCGATAAAATATTGTACAGTAAGAACATGAACACCAAATACCCATCTCCAGCACCCGTAGCCCAGTGGTTAAGAGCACTGACTTCGGATCGGTACTGGGAAGGCACGCAGCTTCGACTTCTTTTGCCTGCATCCTGAGGGTTTCCAGGGTGTTCCTGCTTCATCAAGCAAATGCTAGAATGGTATCTTTTCCATCTCGTTCCCAAAAATAGTGCTTTCCGATAGACGTCATTGGACACGGAGGCCCAGTTGCCTTTTTAGCCCATACAGTGAAATTAGTTGTAAACTAAATGCTTAAGAGACACGCGATTTATTCATGAAAGTATACAGTTATCTTCAAATTACTTGGTGAGGAGCATTTTCTTTAGTAACACTAAAGATCCGGGAAGATCATTTGAAAGAGTTCTTGACCGTTTTCTTCTCTCTGGTAAAAGCTGTGTTGACTGAGGGATACTACTACTTGGCTAACGAGGGTAAATGAGGTGATTAAATATTGTGACACCTCGTCCTCCATAGTTTTCCGATTTTAAGATTAATATATTGAAAATTTAATCTCGTATTTTGCTAGTAATCATGGAAATCAGCGAAATAGTCAAGTTTATGACGACCTGTAGTTCTAAGATTCTGCTGTCATAAAGGGAGGAATTAAGCAAAACACGAATAAAAATCATGAGAAGAAAGTCTGTTGGAAATATGATCTAATGAAGGCTGCAAAATACTAAAGCAGTAAAGAAATCTATTTCCCTCAGGATCATATACTCAGCTAACCGAAATTTGGTATATATTACTACAAATTCAGTTTACACTGAGGCTGCACTTCATATAAGTTCTCCTAACCTCTCATATAAGAGTGTTGTGCGCATTCAAATTATTCATCTCAACGGTTTGTGTTCCCATGTGAGGCTGAATATGAAATATGTGAACAGCTTCGACTGCTAAATTAGAATGAGCGAGGTAAATGAAGAAAAAAACGTTTAGTTTTGCAATTAACACCTCGTACTTAACTCTGCTGAAGGGCGGGAATGTGTCAATTAGGCAGAAGCTGTTTTCTTAGAGATCATTGCCACGGCCAATCACGGGAGAATCTTGCAGACAATGTCGCTAACCATTTTCGTGAAGTGCTGTTTTTTCCTTACATTTATTTTTGTGTTAACATAAGTCGATTTGCAGTAACATTTACTTAATATTTCGCTGACAAAGATTTCTTTCGTAGATTTTCCATGTAACGTTTCTGTTCATTGATGTAGTTTGTGATTATTGCAATAGGTAACTTAGTTAAATCTTGGCCCTTAAATCAGTATTTTGTAAGAATTCGCAGATGAAAATGTGTGATTGGGAGGTACCCTGAAGCGAACCAGGGTGACTACCAAAGAAAGAACCTTGAACTCCGTCGTTAATATATTGAATAATTACTCGATTATTTATCTGTTAATTGTTCGAGTAAGTCATTACCCTTCAGTGATTCCGTAACGGATACACGAGAAACAAATAACCTCAGTTATTGAGAGTTGTGGTAGATGTCATTTTCGGATTTTATATTATTATTATTGTTTATACGAGTAATTTTTAACATTCACAACTCTGGGAATGAAGTTAGTATGATTTGGTTTTGTGCTTTTAATGTTGGTCTGGTAAAATGTTTGATAAATGGTATATTATGTAGTTTGATTCCCAGTCTTTATGATATGTCAACCAAGCTCCTGGGTATCCCTTGTAGTGGTGTGTTCGTAACACATTGTTTAAAAATGGATTCCTCAGTATTCGCTAAACACATTTTCTCTCCTCCGATGCAAAATGGCTATTTTGTAGTGTTATTTTCGCGTACTGTCAACATTAGCAGTGATTCAAACCTAATTTTTGTTGCGTTATGCTTCTTTATTTTTTAAATATACATAAAATTCGTACCAGAAAGTAAAAAAAAAAAAAAAAATTCGTTTTTAAGAAAATTACTTAAAAAAATATTTATGCATGACCAGTCATTTTCGAGTTATTTCAGTGTTCGGATACTTTTTCCTTACCTTATATATTGTAATCTGATGTTTTGTCACCCAAATCCTAAAGTATTCTGCAACCAGTCAAACGCAACATCGTTGCAGGCTAGTATTTATTTTAGGATAAAGAAGTTCATACTAGAAAATAATAAAATATGCTTTTATGAAAGTAACAATGCAGTATCGTATTGTCACCAAACTTACGTCGCTGTGCAAAATTTCATCATTGTATGCCATCGGGAAATGAGTTAAATTAAGTTTGCAACATTTGAGGATACGGTTTGAACCATCGTGAGTTAAAAAGAAAAGTATCTAAAAATGGAAATATTTAAGAAGTTGAAGGAAGTCGATGGCAAGGGCAGATTTTCCTTCATGGCCATTATAGAACAAACGAGTTCTTGTGATATATATGGCAACAGAGGTTTATTTTGAGCAACTTTCAGAGAAGACATAAAAAGTCTTCGGTTACAAGAGCTACTTGGTAAGTTAACTGTTGACCTACTAGTTAACTCAACGTTACGAGATATTTAACAATGTTTCCAACTGAAAGTTGTTCAAAATTTCAGGTTCGTTTCAAAGATTGCAAAATCAACCCTTGTTTCTATTTAAAATTTTGAAGTTGCCCCCGTAACAGTATTCCATGGACGCCCTTGATTTTGAAAATTCACTTTTTAATTCCGCATATCCCATTTAGTATTTCACTTTAGTATTCCCTTTGAGTTACAGCATCCGAAAAGTCCCTATATCCCTCTACACCATGTTCATTTTGACCACCAAATTAAGTCTTCTAGTTGGCAATCGGTGTGAGCAAACGAACAGTGTTTCCTCTAAAAGTTGTTCAAAATTTAGTGTTGTTTCAATGGTGAAAAATGAATCCGTGTTGCCATTTAAAATTTTGAAGTTGCCCCCCGTAGAGGTATTCCCGAGATGCCCCTGATTTCAGAAGCATCACCGCGTGATTCCGCACATGCATTTTGATATGAACATTTTTTGTTTCAAAGATTTATGGCTCTGTAATGGACGGACCTCGTGAACCATCCTGTAAAATATATATATATTAAAAAAAAAAGATGTTTTGTAAGGAGTAGATAGTGTCAGAACGCAGCTTGCTTGTCAAAGAAAAATTATTTTGTAAACCATACTGCTGATGCAAATCATTACTTGTAATTAGATAATTGTTACTTAGGTATATTCTTGAAATAGTACAAGATGTGGCCCTTTATCGTTGGACAGACACTTCGTATTTTAAGTACCGTACTTTGAATCAATCTAAAAATCCCACACTACTAATGTGTTTAAAAAGTCAAAAAAGAGTAATGAATCTAGTACGTACCTCAAAACTTCACTACCCATGATATTGGAATGACACACAATGTATACGCCTACAGGATGCTTTTTTGAAATGTGGTGTCGTTTAACAGTACATTAATTGTAACCTCGTTATTTCACATGATTGATATTCTGCCCGGAGTTGGGTATATGACTCGGAAGAAGGTCTCTGGCGAAATTGAGTCGATAGTGATTTGTCATTGCCGTTTATCGGAGAAAGATGTCCCAAGGATGGGACAAACAAGTTAAAATGGATGTTATTACCTTTTTCACAATAACGCTTGTGTTGGTAAATGTTGAAATTAATACATAAAAATTGACCCGGGTTCGAATCCTGGTCGCGGCGGCTGTAAATTTTTCTGTGTTAATTTCAACATTTACCAACACAAGGTTTATTGAGAAAAAGGTGGTAACATCTATTCTTTCATACTGCCTGATAGCAGAAAGATTCCTCAACCAAAAATCTCCACCTGAGTGGAGTGCCTAGACTTCGTAACCAGCGATGAAGAGTTGGGAGTGTGTCTAGGCGAGAGGAACATTCCATATACACAGAGAATTGGCCGTGCCGTGGTGGTGTAATTGGTAGCATACCTAGCCGGCAACTGGGAGATCCAGGTTCGAGTCCCGGTCGCGGCGGCTGTCAATTTTTCTGTGTTAATTTCAAGTTAAAGTGGGTTCCGAACCACTTAGGTCTGCACTTCGGTATCTCTTGATTACAAGGTAGAGGGCTTTACCACCCACCCACCGTGAATACTTTTTCACACGATAACATGTCACAAAATTTAGCACACTAGAGGTACCCTCAACTCGTATGTGACTTCCTCGATTCAAGGGATCATTAATTTTCGATATCTCTACGGATCTGTTGGTCTGACTGATGATTGAACTTTGATGAAGAGTAAGAAGGCTCCAAAGTGTTTACAAAAACTGGAACAGGGGTTTTGAAAGTGTATTTGAAGAAAATATAGCAGACTAAACATATCAATCAAGTTCAGTAGACTACTTCAGGGATTTTTTGTTTGTAATATGTATTTTCTGGGGGGGGGGGGGGGGGATTATTTTAATTTCGAAATTTTTCTGCAAGGAATCTCCAGTGTCTATTAACCATATTTTGATTTTCTCTCCCACTCTCCTTGTTTATGTAGTACGGCAACTTTCGTAACTTGCAATACAAAAACAGATCATTGATCTTTAGTCACACGTATGAGCATGCATACATAATACATACACAGACAGCCAGACGCATACAACAGAACCTAAGTATATACGAACGGAGTTGCATACAGATATTCATTTTGACGATCGGAACAAGATTTATTGATTCGTCGGTGGACGCGCAAAACCACACCCGAAGAAACAAAAATTTTAAATCCTTTCTTTTGATAAAGTGATTTAATGTGCATTCTCTTCATGTAAAAGGGGGGCATAAAGTTTGGCAAGCTGAAATGTGACATTGAAGTGTCAAAGAGCGATTGAACTACAGAGCAGATGGAGGTAGTAGTTTAGAAACCACTCGCTAGGTGGCAGAAGAAGGAATGAAAACTAATTAAAATATACTCTCTAAACTTGTTTCATGTTCTTGTCTACCGGAAAATGAGAACTGACTCTTGCAGATAAAAAAGAAATAACCGGAAGTACAGATCAAAGTCGTAGAGAAAGTGGAAGCATGTGTTAAAAGATGCTGAAAATTAATTGCACAGAGTAGACAGAATTTGACCAGCACAATTCTTAAAGAGACTGATCATGTTTACGACTAAACTGAAAACGCTGGAAAAGGCGAATTCGGTTCAAACTTTTGTCACGTTTTCAATAATACCAATACCATATTTCTGTTAGAAATTGCCGTAAAACATTTTTAATGTTTGTATATAGGTAGAGAGAATTTGCGTTTTGGTCAAATACATGAGTCGCCGTGGCTCAGCGGTAGCGCGTCTGACGAGCAATCGAGTTCAGGTTCAAATTCCGACCAAGACGCTGGAGACTTTTCTTCAGTGCTTCCATACCTGGCGTTCTGAGGTACACTAGCATATTGCATACTAATCTGTCCTTGGTATTCCTGGCACTTCGGAAGGTAAAGGCGGCCGAGCGTGGGATTGACCACCTCACCTCACTTCACGCCGTAAGTCGAGAATATATGAAGGGCTACTTCCATATCACCCATGTCCCGTTCATTGCACAGGAAATACCTTTACTATAGTTAGATTTTAACATCTAGAAATATATATATGTATAAACAAGGTCATACAATATATGAACAAAGTGTAGTAAATTCGATTTTAGAATTCAGAATGACCATGCACAACAAATTTTATAACTGTGTTTATCATACTTAAAGCACAACGTGGCAAAAACATTAAAAATCTTTTAATTTATAAAATTAAATGCACTGATAAATGATTATAATAAAATTATGTGGGAAGATAGCAGTATTATAAACTGAATTTTGAGCTCTTTCGGTTAATAACAATGTGGACTAAAATTTTCAAAATTCCAACTTTAAAGACCAATCACTAGTAGGTAACCAACCGCAAGATAGTTGCGGCTGAGGATTGGGTCAAAAATGAATTTAAGAAAAAAAAGAAAAAAAAAGATTTTTACAATTTTCTGATTCATAATATGATTTTATCAGTTCCAGCTTTTTATGAAATTACTAATTTTATTCGATTTAGACTCCAAATTTAGTTATGACTTTTAGGTATATCTTGTTCAGACCGGCTTTTCTATTCGAGGGCCTATTTTGAGTAATTCAAACTTTCATTTCTACATAATTGGAAACCTCAAAATTTGCGCTCAAATGCAAATATAACTGCGATTTTGTTTGATTGTTAAAACATTGCTAGTGGCATCTGTTACGGGAATTGTATCATTTGCATACTGTACTAATATTCTTTTGCTTACACTGTAACGTTATAACTTATGTGTCCCAAAATTGTATATGAAAAACTAATTTCGTTGTTTTCATGGAGTGTAGACACATGCCTATGATATTTAAAACAGTATTTAAAAAATCGGAATAATTAGAGAAGCGATGTCAGAAACATACAATTTTACCTTCTTATCTGATGTATGTTATACATAAGCGACATTGTAATGAATTTTATTCGCATAATGGACAACGTCCGGTAATTCTTAAAGGGCAATCTAAGACAACGACAGACAGGAGTCAGCCGCCCTCCCCCGCGTCTCCACACAAGAAAAAACCTTAGTCATATAATGTCAGAGTTCAAAATGTCATGTGAGAAGCCGGGAGAGGGGGGAGGGGAGGGAGTAGTAGTTACTTCCAGCAGCAAGGTAAGGTTTGGAAAGACTCGGAGCGTTGCGGGAGACAAGAGCTATATATATATATTTATACGGTTGAAAACATTACCATGACAATGGCCCTGTTCGAGGACGCTTTGGGAACATTCGCACAGGATGTTACACTTGCCACGCATTCCAAATGAAGGATGCGAGGAGGCGAACTCTCGTAGAGCCAGATCACACACACACACGAACCACTTTTTGTACTAATTTAGAGTAAGACGAGGGAGAGAGAGGGGGGCGGGGGACTTGTTGTTAGGAGCCAGCGGAAATAATAATTATTGTGGAAGAAACTGGGAAAAGGATAATGGATAGAAGAAAGCTTGAGCCGAATAAGGACAAAGCAATAAGAAAAGACGAAAAGAAGCTGAAGAAGACAAGAACATGTTCTATCGGAAGATGGAGCCGTAGTAATGAGAAACGCATAAGA